>RJWJ010012370.1:0-42151 GCA_004363605.1 Indri indri
ACTATGTGAATCCAGACAAAAATCTGACTCCAAAATCCATGCTATAAATCCACAGAAGTTACAGTTTTCATAAGATAAAGTAAATCAGAAATAAACATTCTGAGGCTATGAAAAAAATATCTTATGTGGGGCTCAGGCTTGATTCAAGGATAAAATGGAGCCTGTCCAGAGGAATGTCTGTAATGCATAGCCTTCAGGGATCCTTGTGAATATCTCTTTGGTCTTTGTTTCTACCAAATTATTTTGTCTTAAGGCTATAAGCAAATTGATTTTCTAAAAGCTAAATCTCCTATGAACAGTTAATATTAAAGCCAAGGGAAACACTTCCTGGTCAGAGTTTTAGTAACTTTATCCTTATGTATATATAGAAGAAATGCTGTTATAACTGATAATTAAATCTAGAAATTCATCTATTATGCAGAATTTTGATAAATAGCCCATGCTATTTATAAACAGTTTTAAACATTTTTTACGTATGTTTTACTTTTCTATTATCTTTCATTTAACCATCAAACCACAATTGTTCTAGGATATAAACTTTCACAAAGGGCATTGATTAGGTTTTAGTTTCATTCATTTTTCATAAATACTTGAACATTCATAGTACCTTATGAATTTATGGTAAATTTATTAATGATTTTATTCAGGCAGAGATATATTTGAAAGTTTGTCTTAGTGAAGGTAGTGAACAAAATCATCTTATTGGTTATGAAAATCTTGGTGATTTTTGCATTCCTAATTATATGTACATTTGGATCTACTTTTTATTACTTTATATATTATATATATAAATAAAGAATATATAAAAATAATATACCATATATATATCAGACTCACCAAAAACTGAGATCTAATCATAGGACAATAGAATATTTCCCCTCCCCCACCTACAAAGAAGAAAAAAAGGGAAAATTAATGAAAAATCCTATCATGAAAAAACATTAACTTATGGTGAACTTCATTCCATACTTTGTGTGTGCTTGTCTGTGTGTATAAAGTGGAAAAAGAGAACAGTTAATGATTGGATTAAATAAATGTGCAAAATATACTCCGTATGTACTAGTTCTTAACAAAAATTGTTTTTCATGTAATAGGAAACTAAGGTAAAACTGAAACGATTACTGCCAGCTATGGAAAATATTTCCATCACAAACGTGTCTGTCATTTCATTCTTTCTTCCTTGATTTACGTTTTTTTAATGCCATGGACCAAAGTCTTAGGTGATTTGATAGCAATTTTGGCATAATCTTCACACACAGAATGTAGAGGAGATCTGAATCCATGCAAACATATGTAAAATTGCAACTGTTAAATTTATATGAAGGACTATAATATTTGCTATAATATGGGGAAGCTAGTCAGTGAGGTCAGGTATATTTTAAAGATCCCAAAAATTTATAAAAAGTGGATTGTGAAAAATATTTGGAGCTGAAAATGATTGTTTAGAAAATCAGTTTTTACTTTTGATGATAATTTTTGACTTTCTTCTATAAATAGGAACAACCTCATTCACTTCCACTTATTTAATAATAATGTATTAGGTACATTATTTTTTATGTTACGATATAACATTTATCTTCCATTTAGTAGCCATAATTACTCTCTTATCCTAATTTCACGTTTAAGTGCTTACAACCAGTCATTTTTCCATGATTTAGCTACCCTTGAGTTCCTTATTTGATATATCCCTTTTGACTGGATATTTTCTAGTAGATTGTTTTGAGAAATGGAGTGAATTGAAGGATTTGGGGGAATATATTAAGTATATATTCTTTTCTCTTAGTTTAATTTTTTAAATATTTATTCATATAGAAACATGTAAATCTAGTGTATTAGTTTTATGGCTAAAAACATATCCTACTCTGTGACTTACCATTTATGTATCATTCCCCTATTCATGGCCATTTAAATTATGTCCAACGTTTTTTTCCAAATAAAAACAATGCTATTATGAACCATGTGTGTATTTTTCTAAAACATATTTCTGTGGTATAGGAATAAAATTGGAACAGTAATGTTATATGGCATTATCCATTTTCACTTTTACTAGAAATTGTCAAATTGTAGTCCAAGGTGCCATATTTGTTACTGTCCTCATCATCAATTATCAGAATCCCAGTTTCTGCATTTTTGACTAGCGTTTTATATCGTCAGACTTTAACTTTTGGCAGTTTGAGTATAAAGCTGAAACTGAGTGTCAAATTTTTAATTTATATTTATTTTAACTCTTTACTTAATTATTCAGTTCTCCAAAATATCATTTATTTGTTGGCTGTTCACATTTCCTTCTTAGTGAATTGTAGCAACTCAATTTTTATCTCCTTTTGTTTTATACTCCATTCTTCGCACTTTCATTTTGGTCATTTAGATAGTTTTTATTTTCTGAAATGTGTTTGAAAATGTGGAAAACGTTTAAATGTCTCCCTGTTTTTCTTCAGCTAATTTCATTTCTATGTACATTCTCTGTGGTTTTGCAACTGTTGTTTCCTCTGGGCTTCTTCCCACCCCCAATAATTTGTTAAATGTTTTTAATCCTCCCCCATCCCCGCCTGTTCCTTTAAAGTGGTATTTATATATGCACTTCAGCAAACCAGTTCATGCCAACTAAAGATTAAAAAGTAGGAATTAACTTAAGACTTCTGTATTTTATAACTTTTTAAAGATGAAGATATTAATCCTGTATTAATGATATTGAAATAGACGCATATGGTCGTAAGTTACAGATGTTAGAGTATTGTAGTTTTACCGGAATAAATCATAATAGAACTGGACAGCCAATTTAATAGTAATGTCATATACAAAAGCCCAATTTAAATATAAAGCTATTAGTAACCCTGTATAATCAATGGGTAAAGATTTTCCTCTGTGAAGAAAGCATCTGAGGATAAGCACAGGGTCATAACTTGTGAGAACTAGGATTATAGGATCATGCTTTATTCAAGAACAGTTGGCATGCTTTCTCCATGATGAGAGCTACACCTCTGAAATTGAATGGTCGTTGTCTCAGAGTGTTACCTTTATCTCTGATTCATCATTGATGTTCCCTTTCAAATATCTTTATATGCATATTTATGTGTATGTGTGTATTTTATATATACAAGAGCTTCTTCAGTTGTAGCCATTACTAGGAGAAGCATAATTAGAGTTGGTGAATTGGTGTCCTCCAGGGGAATATGAGAAGATGATAAGGAGTGGGAGATTTGTGTGTGTCAAGGGAAGAGGATGGAGAGGACTGGAAAGTGTTCCCCTATAATGAGGATTCGTAATACACGCATTTGTGGATTGTCTTTACGCCCCTGGAGAACTTGTACATTAAAAAAAAAAGGTTATATCCTATTTTTACTACTCTCCAACTCTAATTTAGCATTTCCTTTGTGAATAGTCCATAAACTACAATAGGACCTGTGTCTTTGTCTCCAGCAAACTTTGCAGGTGTTTTCGTTATATTACGGATGTTGCAGATAGCTTTGGAATATCATTTACTGTTATCACTACTTCGAAATTATAATAGTATACCTGCCTCTATTTAATGCATTAATAAAGCAAGATATTTGTTACTTTTTGCATATTTAAATGAAAATTTAGTAACTGTGTATCATTATTAAGTGGTTTCTGGTGCAATTCTCTGTATTTTATTTTAAGCATATTTAAACCTTATTCTCACAAAGGGACTAAGCTTCAGCAGAGTGCTAAAGGGAGCCATGGCATAAAAAAATATAAGACCCTTTCTGGAAGAGGCGAGCTAATTCACCTTGCCTTTAACCTTCCTTCTGTTGCATTCCAAATGTGACATCTCTCCTTTTTATCTGCTGTCAAGCATAAACTTATAAGGGAAATTGAGAAATATTTTTCTACCAAGATGTTTATTCATGCTTTTCCCTTATTTTAATGAAATAAATGTACCCAATATAATGGGGAAAAAGAAAAACTGGTAACTTATTTAAGTTCATTGCAGCCCAAAGACATTTAAAACATCACAGTGAAGAAAAGGTAGAATGGTAACTTCATTTATAAAAATTCTTTGGTAGAAAATGAGTATTTTGTTTTAATAAACAAACATTAAGCTATTCTAACAATATTAATAAATATTAAACATAATCTTAACATACTAAGTATTATATGTAACATTAACATATTGAACATAAAACATAATAAATAGAAACTTAGGTTTTATTTTGATCTGAAACAATTTTAAGAATGATAACTGGTAACAGTCATAAAATAATTAAGTAGCACCTAAAATTGTGCTAATCACACAGAAAAAAAAAAACCAGAAAGCAAGAAAGCCTGTTAGCATTGAGGTCCAAATCACTGTTCTCAGTGGTTTTGATCACCATCTCTGAGCAAGGTTCTGTGCAGATCTTATCAATATTTGTAGCAATTTGTTTTACTGCTCAATTTTCACAATTAATGAAGCTCTCCCAGATAGATTTAACTGGGTATTTCTACTATTTCTTTCATTCATTGAGTACATGAAGAGGTTTCTGGCTCATTCTTGAGTTGAAATACGGCCTTCACCAAGGATTTGACAATTAATTATTTCTAAATATATTTGGATCTATTACTTTTATCTCAGGCTCTTCCTGTGTATGTGAAAAGTGTTAAGACAGTTTTAGGGAGTGTAAGAGCCACGCCCACATTCTGGGTTTCCCAATACATACAGACATGGTATAAAGCCCAGAAAGAGTCTAATGTCTTTTTCCTCTTTTTCTCTTTAACACACCAACTCATAAACACACCCAAAGACACAGAAGAGAAAATGAGATAAAACAGAGTAAAATTTGAGGGGAAAAAATGTATGATTCAATTCATTGATAGTAGTATTATATAGCATATAATTTTCTTCACACATGTAAGATTTATTTTTTGAATAAAAAGTTAATCAGCTTGTAAGACATAAATATTTTATAGTTTGATACAATAGATAAACATCAAAACTAGTATCCTCATTAGGTTGTATAATGGTATATTGGCACTTACTGTTATTTAAATGTCATCCCCATTTCCTTTTTGTAGTGCTGATGTTAACCTTGTAAGCTCTAAATTGTCTGGAAGTTAATGGTCTGTTATAAGAGTTTAATAGTTCTTAGTGAAAGAATATTAGATTATATTATGCAGTTTGAAATGTAACTTGATCTCTACCTCATAATCATAAGTAATGACATAGTCTTGGTTGAAATTAGGGGCATTTGTTTTTTTTCTATTAATGCTGTCCATGCTATAAATGAAGAATTTTTTTTTTCTTTTTGTTTTGACAAATATGTTTATTTGCCCATCATCACACCCATGTTTAGGAGGAGAAAAAAAAGAAGAAACAAATGATCATATTTTCTAAGGGGTAGAACGTTCTTTTTGAAAATCAAAATTTGAAAATTATTATATTAAAGTTGATAAATTCAGAGACATTATGTTATGTCCGGACCCATCTATGCCCTTGTCAGGATTTGGGAGAGTTCTATTTTTTTAATTTTATAACAGTTAAATTAGAATTGAAGCTAATATAACTGACAAGAGGGAAATGGAAGCAATTGGCTTGCACTAAACAAGTTTGAATGGTTGTTAATGTGAATGACTTTCAGGCAGTGAATGTCAGGGAACAGTAGATTACTTTCTTTACCTCAGGCATTGTAAGCCATCTCCTGTGGTAGGACTGACATAATTTCTCTCTCTCTCTCTCTCTTGAAACTGGGAAGCAAAGTAATTGGAGTCTGGTAATTTTGGCCTATGGCTGATGAAGATAAATCATAACGAGCTGTGGAATACACACTGACAATCCACATAGGGCTACTAGAACATGAACTTTCAGTAATGCATTAATCAAATATTCTTTCTTTGTGATTTAGATTCCAGGAAGTCATGGAACTGTTAATTATGAATGCAACCATCATTTGTTATTTTTGACTAGATTTACATGCTAAACAAATTGTTTCAAAATGTAAACTGTTGTATTGTTTAGAACATGGGTTTGTAAGTCTTATCATTTCCATTGTATCCTTTATATGATTTTGAGCTAGCATATTGGTTTAACAGAAATTATTTGAGGTTTTAAAATAATAGAGGTGGAAGAGAATTCAAGGCCATATGGTCTAGCCCATCTCCTTAAGGCTCATGAATGTTTACATTATTTTGAACAGATGGAGGTGTAATCACCTAAACTTTTATAGGAATAGAGGTTCTAAAGCTTCATTCAATAGTTCATTTTTGAATCTGATCACTCTAACTGCTAAGGGATTCCATTGTATATTCAAATTATTTTAATTTAAATTCATATAACGTGGTCAGGCTTTGGAAGACTACATAGCCTCATTGTTTCCATTTATCAATATAAATTTATTAATAAAATATGTTTATTAATATTTATATCATACCATTTATGGATTATTTTCAATGTTAGGTGCTATACTAAGTATCCACCTACATTACTGCATTCAAATTAGCAATGTAATGAGGTTGTGTTATCTCTATTATACATTGAGGAAAGCTAGGTTCAGGAAAGGTAAGTAATGTGACCAAGTCACGTGGCTAATAAAAAGAGTTGCTGTAACTTAAATTCAAATTTTTCTGACTTAACTGTTTCCCACTGAACTACCTCCTCAGTGTTAAGAGGCCAAACTCCTCCTCTCTTCCTCAACTTTGTATCATCTTATAGTCGTCTTTCCTCAGCTAATGGGGAGTGTATCTTGTGTTTCTCAGACCTTTTTACATTATTGCCAGTCCCCCAGCCGTTTTAGAATTTTTTCCCCCTAACCCTTCCTGATGAAATTTTAATACCACAAATATACTGTTTATATACTGTATGTAAAAAAAAAAAATAGTAATGTTTTTGGCCCCCTCCAAGAACCAATTTTCACCCTGTTGGGAGTGATATTGCTCCCTTTGTGAATGAATATGGTAAATAAGATCTGACTTATTTTTTCTGCTTTTAGACCTTTTGTCAAACTTTCTATTTATCTACAGATATCCCATTCTTGGTATAAATCTGCATTCCTCTTTGTTTTGACATCACAGTCTGTTATCATGGAAGTGATTGATGCCATATCTTCATGTCTTCAGAGCAGGTTCATAAGGAGATTGTCAGGAAAAAAACAGACTTTATTGGTACCAGTAGACTTTTAAAGATAATGTACTTCCTTTTATGTTCATCTTCATTTTCTTTTAAAATACAAGAGTTGAAAATTGGTACTTTAGAAAGTGTAAAGACTTTGCTTTTCATTCTGTAATATCTTTTAGAAACCATATTGGATGATGATGCTTTATAAATAATTCAAACAATGGGTTTTCTACAACTTTTATCACATAACTTAAATAAAATTAGCTGACAACTAGTGACTAAGAAACTGTGGTAACCTAACACATCCAGCTTTATCATGTGATGCAAAAATACAACAGTTAGGAGTAAGCCTCATTGGTAGGTTCTTATTACTGGGAAAGAAACCAGAAGATGATGGAAGTTACTTGGAGCTTTCATATATAGTCTGTGCAAAGTTCATAGACTTGGGGCTTTGATCTACTTCATTGCATCAAAAACATGACAAATTGAATTTTGAAATGTTTTTCATATCTTTTTTGGAATTACACCCAATAATCAGTGATTTACGTAGATAAAACTGCCCACTCAGGTTTTAGAATTTCTTCCTTCTATAGTGTTCCTCAGTCCTTTTTTCCCATGAAAGTTATTTTTGTTCTATACTGAATTTTACAACCCTTCAGATCTAAGAGAAGCATTTTAATAGTGCTTTTTGTCACTCAGAACTAATTTTGACTCCCATGACTGCCCCATATATATTCAGAAATTAAAGGGATTGCTATGCAATCAAGAGAAGGACTTTTGACCCCCAAAATGATTTTCGTCTCTCTTAGTCCTGAGGAGTTAAGAAGAACTTCAATATTACCAGCTAGGGAGACTACGCCAACTATTACTTTTTCCAGGTACATATAGAAAAGAGGGATAGTATATATCTAAGTGAATGAAATGGAGGAATCAAACAGGCCTCCTATTCAAATGAAGAGAGAAAAAGCTGTAACAAGGAACCTTGATTTGATAAAGGTTTGGCAAGAGGAAAACAGAAACATGAAGGGGCCACTATGTAGATATATGTTTTGAATGACTTAGAGTCACGTGTTTGAGAACACTAATGCTTCATGAGGCTTTGGATGAAGGGAAAAAAGGAAAATAGGATCTAAAACCCAGGAAGTTTACGTATACCTATGTAAATTAACACCTGGCGATTCAGTTTAAATTGTGTGTGTATTGTGGATGGAGCATTCAGACTCTCCTCAGTGGCCTTGGCCCTCCTCTATTAAATGTGCACCTTGTTCCCTTCCCAGGGTAAGCACAACTCAATCAGTAAGGACTCAACAGGGAGGCTGTTCATTTAAAAAGTTGTCATTTCATCATGGTTGCTTTAAAAATTATTTTTCTTGAGTATTTCTATTTAATGCCTTTGAAAGAGAGAATTAGCAATTTAAATGATTGTGGAATGTTTTTGACCATTTACAAGCTGCATAAAAATCCAGAACAAACATCAAGTCACTTTAGTAGTTAGAGGAATGTCATTCTTTATAGTGTTGGTGGTTTATTTAGTCAAACATGATGTACTTCATATATTTACTTATATACCAATATAAATATATATCAATAAATGATAATAAAAATATCATTTATAAGTTTTAAGAAATGAGATGATCCTAACAGTCTTGAAGTATCTTCCCAGTTTAAAAAAGTGAAAGAAGGTGTTGAAAAGGATACAATAATATTTAAAGGATTTAGAGACCCCCTGAAAAATCAATAGCCTATGCTCAGACATGAAAGGGTAATAATTCTCTAGTGGGGTCCAGAGCAACTTCCTGTGATCAGACACGTTAATACCTTTGCAGGAAAAGCAAGGGGAATTATTAAAACTTATAAACTGCCCATCATAGTTCAGAATTTGAATAAACTTCTGGTTTTTAGTGTCTCCCCACTTCCCCAATTTTGGATAAATGATCATAAGCCTGTATTAACTTATTCACATTCTCACAATAACAAGATGAATTGTTACTGGACCCATTTTATAAGCATAGAAACCTAGACAAAGAGGAGGTATGCAACTTCCTTTGGGTCACACAGTTATTCAAAGAAGGACCCAGGAAGCCTGACTCCATAATCCATGCTCTTAATCATGATGCCACGATGCCACTCTGACAGGCATACACACATGCAAATATATACCCACTGACACAGGTGTACATACAGAAGCAATTAAGAACCATTCAGCAGTGGATCCCCCAAATTCTATACATTTATGTGATTTAAAAATGATTTTCTTGTAACCGTTTTATATCGCATTTGTTTTTTTGTTGCCCGTATATGTTTTCTGTTCTCCAGATTGATTATTATCGAAGGTTGTACTTAGTTTGATATTTAAGAAATTTCACATTTGTTTTTAATCCAGGTATAATTTATAAAGTATTAGCTTGTACTGGGAATTTTGACTTTGTGACATACAGGAAAAATATTTAGATGACCAACGGCAAACACTCATGATAAATCATCACAAAAAAAATACAGTCAAAATTATAAAATTTAAGTTGTAAAAAATTTACAATAATTGCTACATGAGTGCAGAACTTAAGAGTTCTTAGACTTGGTGTTGGCACTCTGGGGCATACAGGCTGACAACAGAATTATATACTGTTGGCCTTGGCAGTTAGGAATGCTTCCTAACATTTGTGTTACTGATCTTGCACTTTGTAATTTATCCAAACTTTTGTGGTATTTTGGAGAAATAATTGATACCACATTTGGACCAGTAAATATATAGAAGCATGAAACTTCCCCTAACACCAGAAAATAAGGAAGGTATCAAAGGTTACTAAGGTTGTGTCACAAGGGTTGAGGAGCTAGCTTGAAGTTGTTACTACTAACCAAATGTGGGATATTCTGAGGGAAAAAATAAAAAGGAAGGAAGGAATTGTAATGGATTGAATCACATAAAATATATAAAAAATAAGTTGATAATAATAGCTTGCAGAATTGATATCATTGATAATCTTTGGATGCTAAGAAACCAACATATTCCAAAAACTTAAAATTATAAGGAAAAAATCAAACATTTAAGCTACTTTTCCTAAATTAACTGTAACTGAAGGTAACTAAATAGCTGAAAAGGGAAGGCTCTCTTTATAGAAATATTCCAACCAATGAATAAGGACAAATGGTAGAATTATATTTCCACTACGCAAAACTTAATCAAATGGTGGATTTAGTAGATCGTCATTAGTGGCTATTAACATTCCAAAAGAGACCACTGAACATTCTGAGCCTCCTAATAGCAAGTGCACAACACCTGTGAAAACTTCTTTTCAAAAGATTCAAGTCTGAATTTCATCAAGCTTCTATATTTAAGCACCAGTTTATACGAAATACCGAGTATTGAGAGATGTGTGAACAATATTCAGCATATATAAGCAGAAAAATCTGTAATGTAGAAATCTCTGTAGGATAAATGACCAGGTTTCTTTAATCACTAAAGTGCAGTATGGGATTGGGATGGGGCATAAAGATTAAAAGACTTAAAAGGCCTAGCAATGAAATGCAATATGTAGACATTGTTTAGATCCTGATTTGAGCAAATCAACTAATACCGAAGCTAGATGAGGGTTTGTTACATTATTCTATCTACTTTTCTAATGCTTAATAATTTTCTATAATAAACATAAAGTGAAGTATAACTGTATCTAACTGTATTTTCATCTTGCATCACTACATAAGTAATAAATTGTGAGAATTTATAATGGTTAGAAATTGGGTTATCATTTTCATTATTTTTGAAATTATGTCTAATTGTAGCTTTATTTCCTCTTTCAAGGAATTCCTTAGGTGAGCCATTTTTTCAAATCTCTAGTTTAAATTATTTGTATTACATTGTGGTCAGAAAATGGGTAGTGTAATTTATGCCTTTCTGGAATTTTTGAAACTTTTCTACATTAAGTAGGTAAATGCTGATTTTTCTTTTTTTTTTTTTAACAAAGATGTGTACTCTTAAAGAACAGATTCTCTAAAATGTGGTAGTTTGCCATTATTAAACTTTCTTTTTCATTATATTATTAAAGTCAGGTTATTTTTGGTTACAGAAATCTTTTAGAGATACTAATGGTAGACATCAATAAAAATAAATTTTTCTCAATTCCCCCTTCTCCCTTTTTTTTTTTTTTTTTTTTGCTACTGACATTTCGATGCTATGTGCTTCCACAGAGATTCATACTTGTTATGCCTTCATCAGGAATTGAACTCTCTGATAGAACAGTTTTACACCCAAGTAATTTAAATGAAATTCTGGAAAACACTTTTTTTTATAGCAAATATATAATATGCTTTAACTAATTAGAAAACCCACATGCTAGAGAATGATGAACCTGATTAAACAGATTTAAATATTTTTCTTATGCCGTGTATTAATCTCTCTCAACCACGTCCCAGTGGCTGCAGCACATTGTGCTATACCTTGCTGAGGAAATTGTCTCTTTTTTATCAGTCTTCGCCATTTTGTCATTTTTTACCATTGTCATTTTAACTTATTGAAATCTTGTTCTCCTTATATCTCTGACCTTCCTTTGATTTTGATTTCAAATATAATACACATTAGTTATAAATGTTTTATCTTATTGACCAACTAACTTTATATATTTTATTTTTCTTACCAAACGCATTCTATTCTTCTTGAAGGCGAAAAACTCTCCTAGGTTCTAGGTCATCCTTTTCCTCACTGTACATAGTTTTAGAAAGATAGAAGACACGTGACAAATTCTAGTTGAAGTGAATTCTGTAATTTTAAAAAAGAGCAGACAGTGTTATGAATTCAGTCCTGCAGACATGTTTGATTTCCAGCTTGTCCCAGGCAGGTCACCAGGTGCCACTTTAGAGACTCAGGTTATGCCTGTTGATATATCTGTCACTTTCTTTTCCCTAAGGTGTTCCCCCTGTGTGAGTCACAAATATAAATGCTACTCTTTTTTAACATAATCTGCCAACTCTAAGCAAACTTTTCATTTTTAATTGCCATTTTGCCACATGGGTCATGCTTTTTCCTATTATTTTTCACTCTATCACCATCTTAGCTGACTTCAGTAGCCAAATGGGTAACACATTCCTTAGCGTATTTCTGTTTTAATGACCACCCATGCACTCCTCGTGCCCTTTGATTTCTTGCACTAAACTTATCAATTCAGCCTCTTCCTCCCCACCATACTGATTTTGTTTTTCTCCACCTCAGTCTCCTTGCAAACCCTAATTCCTCAGTGTCTCTCATCTTTTCTCCTCTCTCCACTCTGGGTTCTGTTACTTGACTATTTCACAGCTGTGTGCTCTCTGGCTAGGTTCCCTCTCTCCTGATAATCCCTGCTCTTGCCAGACCCCTTGTTGAATCAACCTGGCAGTCCCCCTTCATGACATGATGTGACCAGAAGTCCTCTCACTGTGCTGATTGGCTCTAGTACAAGTCCAGTTTACCGTCAATACTTTGATCCATCCCTCTCAATTTCTTATTTCCGAGAGCAGCTGGTGACCCTAGCAATGTTCCTTTCTTTCAAACACCTAACCACTTTCTTAACTGTCAACTAAAAATCTTAGCTTTGATTTTAGTGAGAAAAATCAAAGTCATCTGATGTCAACTCCACAATTGTTCTTGCTTTCCTTTCTTCAACAAAATGTTTTCTTTTTTTCAGAATTTATTCCCCCCTGCTTTCCTCCTGACCCTGTGCAAGTATACTTTGTTTTTTTTCAAATATAATAGCCCCTTCCCAGGTCCACTTAATCTTAGCTATTCCTTTCTCAGCAGGGATCTGCCCCATCAAACAATTCCTCTCACGTATTTCTCCTCATCTGTTACACCGGTTCTTCAAATCAGCCTACAAATATTCATATTCTTAAATGTCATCAAAGAAAAAAATAACTTTTATTTTGACCCCGGTTTTCCCTGATTGTACTGGATCCTATTTTTCCTTCACTAATAAAGGTTTCAAGAGAATTGCCTTTTTATACTGCCTCTATAGTATTCACTCCCTCATTAATCATCTGTTGTTATGTTTCCTTGACCACTTCATTAAAACTTCTTTTTAGAAGTTTGTAATAACCTTCTAACAGGCAAATATAAGTCATTTTTCTTAGATATCGCCCTCTCTGCAGCAGGAGTTTTTGTGTAAAGTACAAGAAGCATAGATTTATGGAAAGTGAATATCACTTATGTGCATGCTACCCTCTGACAAATGGAGGGGTGGGCATTTATTTTTTTAAGAACTGTTTAAGGTTTTCATCTGAAAAATTTATGGTCTTTTCTACTACTTATTGGAGATTGCCTCATTAGTTGTATGTCGATCTGTGTGTGGTCTCTTTTACCATTTATATTTCCTTCTCATATCTAATGTAATAATCTTTTAAAGCGATGTTTAAAGCCACAGACTTTCTTTAAGAATGCCTTAGTTCTCTCTCTTTCTCCCACACCCTTGGCTTAATTATCTTGTATGGCTATATGTGTAATACATTCATAAAATGAAATCTGACATAGCAATCACATAGGACTTCCTTGATTGTTTTCATAGTTTGGAATACTTTACAAATGGACAAGAAGAAAGCTGAAATCCGTAAAATGGGAGAGGTGGGAATCTCCTCCTCCCTATTTGACTTTTAAAAACCTTGTTTATCTTTTAACTCCCGGTTCAATTTGCAACAGATCTACAAATTCAAGTCAACTTAACAAACATTGATTGAATTCTGTAAGGCTTCACATCACACTTCTGACATCTTAATCAAAATTACATTTTTACTTTATATTTCTTTACTGTTTTAATTTCTCCTACCAAAATGCTCATCATTGATATTTCATATTTGAATTGTTGACAATAATAATACCTGACTCTTTGAAACACAATTCTCTTTGCCAACTACGGTGCTAATCACTTTACATACTTTATGGCTAACCCTTAATACAACCCTGCAATCTAAAAAAAGGATGTTTTTATCCTCCTGTAATGACGAGTAAACATGGAAAGTTTAAGTAATTTTCCCCGGCCACATAGATACGGCCAAGATTTGACCTTGAGTCTGACTTTTCCATACCCTCACACTTCCCTCCTCCCATATTTATGTACGTTTATATACTTGTAAATGTAATATCCAGAAGGGAAAGGATAGATAAACAGATGTTTATGTAATATGATCACAGGGCACATTTTCAAAGCATTGGTAGCAGTCAACTGTTTGAAAGTTGCAAGGAAGCAGGGAAGTCTTGACAGAAGGAGTAACATTTGGAATGCCTCTAGAAAAGATGAGCAAGGCAGGCAGGGGAGTAAAAGGGTGGCTTATTCCAGAGGGAGGGAATGGTGAGTGCAAAGTATGGGCCCTTCACAGTCCAGTGAGGCTAGAATGTAGGACATATACCAATTTATTAGGTTTTGGTTGTTTGCTTCATGAACAATGGAAGAGTTATATAGCTCCTCTCTCATATCCAGTTTTGTTAGAACATTGAATTTATTTGGCCTCTTGCCTAGTATGTTTTGGTGTAAGTCAAAAGGGGTAAAATCAGAAATGATTTTATATAATATTAAAAGCTTAAAGAAGCAGTATAAGCCCAGTGCAGTAATTATAGATTTATTAGCCTGTCTTACCCTGGAGTTTTTATTTTTTGGCTTTCTGCTATATTGATTGTAGCAAAAGTTTCAGCCAAATCTGCTGAATGTCTTGGTATTCCACGTAATCCAAATTGATGCTTCTGAACGTCTGAGGACTACATCCTGCTTCTAGTTCATGAACAAGCATTCTGTCTCTTTTACCATCCAGTGGTATAGTGAGATTCACTTAAGGTTACTGAGGAAGATCCCCTAATTCTAATAAAATCCTAGCATGTTATAGCTCCCAGAATACCATTCCCCATAGTGAACATCTACAATTAGCTGGAAGTGATCTCAGTTTTAAAGGCATTCAGCAATGACTGCTTCTTCTCTTACCTATCATTTATATGCACACAAATCCAATGCTGATTTAGTTTGGCAGGAACAAGGAGGAAGAGAGGAGTGATAAGAGTAATACAATTGGACTTCAATGTCTCAAAATAGACAGTTATATTACAAATATTGTCCAAAGCTTCCATTTATGGAGACTTTACTAAGTGCTAGTACCAAGTACTTTGTATGCATGCCATATCTGTTTTATTTCTCACAACTACCCTATGAGATGTCATTAACCCTATTTAAAATAAATTAAATAACCTTAGATTAGGTGCTACACAATACCTACTAGATTGGAATTGGATTTATAGTCTATCCAATTCCAAAGCTGTCTACTATATGTGTGCAGCTCTATATTGCAACTGCAATTTAACAACTGTTCAAAAATTAAATATTGTTCTTAAGTCAGACAAATCTAAAACAGCATTATAGTACATTTCACATTTAACATATTTTTTATTTTAGAATTATTATTAATATTATTTATTCCTATTATTTCATTAGCTATGCTATGCCATAAAGATCTTATTTCATATTCAGTGACAGTTTACAACACCGTTATATGAGGTAGACCGATTCAGTTCATGGTTCCCTTTGATTAAAATGCATCAGTCATTTATGTAAGATATGGTCGATGAATTCCCCTTGAAATCATGGAAACAGATAATTAAATTCTGTCATTTTCCAAAACTTTGGCTTTGTTCTTTTTCTGGAAAGACATTATATAATCTTAGAATAAACAAGGTCTCATTCCCCCAAAGTTAATTAACATGGAAATAAATCTCCTGCACACTAGTAATTATTCTTACTAGGTAAACCAATGTAGTTGGACACGTCATTTTTAAGTAGAACTTTTTATGTTTTGATAACTCTAAAACGTTTTGAAAAATTTGCAAAGGTAAGAAACGAAAGGCTAATGTATTCTTTTTGCACAATCTGCCAATTCTTAGTTTCTGCTCTGATTGGTACATTGAAGAAATGCTAATAATATATCTGTAACCTGTTAAGGAATATCAAGTCTCTTCAGGAAAGGAATAATAAAATGCTAATGATCAGCATTAACCATTTGAATTGGAATGGCTTATAGAGGAACATTTGTGTCCTTTTCCTGCCAAGAGAGGATCACCTTCTACAGTAATCCCAATACAGCAATTACCAGTACCTGCCAGATTATTACTACAGGAGAAATTCTTTGAGGGAAAAAGTTTGTATTATTATTACAATTTGTAATTTCATAATGCTTTGTGTAGCATTTTACATAATATATGCTAAAGAAGTTTTTCGATGAATATTTTAAAATTCCAATAATCAGGAATTCTCTACCTCACAAAGCAACCCTTTTTATTTTTAGATAGCATCTACCTACTTAAGTAAAATGTATTCTCATCATCCTTCTGGCTAATGCCAATAGCAAAAACCTAGTTCTTCTTCCATGACGGTCCAGCAGATATTCATCATTGAAACAAGTTCATCAGTGTTCCTCTTAAAATATGGCATGGAGAACTGAATTCCACATGCAGTGCTTCAACCAATACTGGATGTAATGGGTTTTCACCTCCCCTTTTCTGGTCACTAAGATTACATTGTAATTCTTGGCAGCCTTTTCTCAGCTCAAGTTTAGCAGTCAACTCAAATTCTCATGTGTTTTGTTGTTTTTCTTTCCATCACATTATTATTATACAAATTGACATTTTAACCTTCTCCACAAGAAGGAAGAATCTATACATTTTAAGAGTAGTGAAAATTAGGGAAAATTGTGCAGGCAGACAAGTCTTTGCTTTAGTGGCTGGAAGGAGGGAAAGGAGATGCCTGTAAACTTACGTTAATGATGTTTGGTCCACTGAATATTTTCTTTTCCAGAACTCTTCCTCACTTCTTGGGTTTTATTTTGTTTTCTTTTATCCTATGTTGTTTTCGTATGAACCATTGTTGAACCAAGTCACCCACACGCTTATTAGTATGACAGAATGTTAAAAACAACCTGCAGCACTCTGTGTCTAACCCTCACAGTCAATGACATGCCGCTGATAGGAATATTTCTATGTATGAGCATTGAAATATATTGACATTTATATATTAGAGCCATTTTCTTTATAAGGTTTGATTCTTCTTCCTAATGATATTATGGTTTTGTCACTTTTATAGTCTTAAGACTCTACAAAATTCATAGATATTTGGAAATAGCTGCTCCTGTGGAAGAGAAACACTGATGAATGTGTTTGAATGATAAGTATCTGAGGAACCATCCTGGAAAAAGAATTAGGGTTTTACTGTTTAATACCAAAAGATGATGAATGGTTTTTCTGAAACCATAATATGCCCCTAGTTTCTTATAATTGTAAGTAAAAAAAACCGCAGAAAAAGTTATTGTAGCTATTTAGCTTTAAGCAGATTATTACTTTACCAGCATGTTTATGCATTTCTAAATATCATATTTATTCATAAATTTCCCCATGTATATTTGGATAATCCCTGTATAAATTTTAGGTTCTATATAGCATACATTTATATATATAGTAAGTAACAATATATTTACTACTTAGGCAAACAATTAAAAATGGAAGCAATATTCTTTTTATACAAAGGCAATATCTCAAAAGGTAACAGAAGAGCAAACTGAGGTAGAAGAATGAGCTAATTAGGTTGGAATAGGAGAAACATTCCTGCCTTAGTTCTCAAGTGCTTGTTTTCTCAGACTATTCATTTGTATTAAAATGTGTTCCTAAATGAGGCAATTATATGGTGCTTGTAGATTTTGCAAACAAGATGTGAAATTGGTGAGCATTATATACTTCTCTTAATTTTATACCTTGGCATGGCCTCTTATGTCATATTTGCAGATTAGAATTCAAAAATAATAAAGTTTTGCCAAATTGGTGTACATATTAAAGCCATTTTAAAACAATATGGTAAAACACAACAAATTATGTAATACAGTACATTGCCTTTTAAAATGTTTTAATCAGGCTTATTGAGGTATAATTTATGTAGAGTATAATTTTCAGTATATAGTTATGAGTTTTCACAGACTGCCACCATAATCAAGATATAGAATATTTTTATCACCCCAAAAAAACTTCCTTCATGCCCCTTCATAGTCAGACTTCAAAGTCAATAGCTTTATTGTCCCCCATGTTACAGTACCACCGTAGGAAAGAGAGTGAACCTCTAACCCAGATCTGCTGGAAAGCCCTGATTTGCCTGACCTAGGTAAGGGGCCACTTGTAGACCCTTTAATCCCAGTTAGCAAGCTAGGATACCATACCTGACCCAGCTGTGGGTCCGGTTACAGTTGTGGGAAGATAGGTGGAGCTACCATTAAACCAAATGGAGGAAGGAACATTTTCCAGAATATGGTTGCTCTTCCCTAAGCAGAGGCTAGGAGTGCTGGGAACATAAGATAATAGATGTCTATTATTATTCTAATTTAATAAAAAATAATAACTTTTAATAAGATAGTTAAAATTAATGTGTTTTTTTAAGATAGAAAAGGCTTTTTGTTATACTACCTGTAAGATATCTATGTTGTAAGTTAATAGGATACACATTATATCTAATGTAATGTAATAGAAAATATTTAGGGCACAAATACAATGTGAAATAGTTTATGGTTAATGTTTTTTAAAAAAAAAACTGTGATCTTTTTTGACTATTTTAAACTCCTCAGAACATAATAATAAGGTTTTTACTCTTGTTTCTCTAACCTCAAGAATAAGAAGTTTGATTTTTCCTACAATTTTTTGTCTTCACATTCTGAATCTCACCTACGTATATTTGTTGTTCGATATAATAAGTACACAGTAAATCAGTTTAGAAGTAAAGTAAAACAGCCATAGATCCCTTTATAAATAAAGGAGCATTATTTTTTTTTTTTATTAAACCACTTTATTGTGGTACTATGACATATTTAATGTACACAACTTGATTTTGGAGATGATGATACACCTATGAAACCATCACTACAATCTATGCCATGAATCTGTCACCACCACAAGTTTCCTCCTGCCCTTTTAATTATTATTATTATTTTGTATGTGATAAGAACAAAACACGAGATCTACCTTCTTGGCAAATTTTTAAGGAACAATAATTTTATGAATTCATCTCTAGCTTTCTTGAAAGGCAGGATGTTTGAATTTTTCATGCCTTCATTTCATTGACAGTTTCCTTTGTATAAAAAAGCTTGCTCCAGGTGATTTCCCCCTAAACAACCTAGAGCAATCGAAAACACTTGTTATTATGTAGCTATTGCAAAGTCAACTTTATTTTAGTTTTTTGGCACTTTTAAAAAATTTTTAATTATTATGGATACATAATACTTCTATTAATATATCTTTATAGGGTACATGTGATGTTTTGATACAGGCATGCAATGTAAATTAATCAAATCAGGGTAATTGGGGTATCCATCACCTCAGGCATTTCTCATTTCTTTGTGTTAGGAACATTTCAATTCTACTGTTTTAGTTATTTTGAAGTATATCCTAACTTACTATTGGTTATAGTCACTTAGTGGTATTACCAAATATTGTTCATTCTTTCTAACTATCTAATTATATTTTTGCACCCATTAACCATCCTCACTTTATTCCCCTCTCTCTATTCCCCATCCAAGGCTCTGGTAACCATCATTCCACTCTTTGTCTCCATGAGGTCAATTGTTTTTAATATTTAGCTCCCACATATGTGGGAGAACATGTGAGATTTGTCTTTCTGTGCTTGGCTTATTTCACTTAACATAATGTTCTCCAGTTCCATCTATGTTGTTGCAAATGGCAGGATTTCATTCTTTTTTGTGGCTGTATAATATTCCATATTGTGTGTGTGTGTGTGTGTGTGTGTGTGTGTGTGTGTGTGTGTGACAATTTCTTTATCCATTCATCCATTGATGGACACTTGGGTTGATTTCAAATCTTGACTATTGCAAATAGTGCTGCAATAAACATGGGAGTGTAGATATTTTTTCAATATATTGAATTCCTTCCTTTGGATATATACCTAGCAGTGGGATTGTTGGTTCATAGGGTATTAAATAGTTGTATTTTCAGTTTGTTGAGGAACCTCCATATTGTTCTCCATTGTGATTGCCCTAATTTACATTCCCACCATCGGTGTATGAGGGTTCCCGTTTTTCCACATCCTCACCAGCATTGGTTATTACATATCCTACAGAAATTATTCCATAACATTGAGAAGGAGGGAATCCTCCCTAACTCATTATATGAAGTCAGTATCACCTTGATACCAAAGCCAGTCACAACAAAAAAAGAATACTACAGACCAATATCCTATATGAACATAGATGCAAAAATCCTGAACAAAATAATAGCAACCCAAATTCAACAATACGTCATAAAGATAATACACCATGATCTTGTGAGTTCCATCCCAGGGATGCAAAGATGGTTCAACATATGCAAATCAATAAATGTGATTCACCACATAAACAGAAGCAAAAACAAAGACCATGTGATCATCTCAATAGATGCATAAAAATCTTTTGGTAGAATCTAGCACCTTTTCATGATTAAAAAAAAAAAAAAAAACCTCAACCAACTAGACATAGAAGGAACATACCTTAAAATTATAAAAGCCATAAATGAGAAACCAACACCAGCGGGTGGAAAAGCTGAATGACGAAAAGTTGAAAGCATTTCTCCTAAGAACTGGAATAAGACAAGGATGTTCACTGTCACCACCTCTATTCAAGATAGTATTGTAAGTCCTAGTCAGAGCAGTCAGGCAAGAGAAATAAGGATATCCAAATTGGGAATGAGGAGGATAAACTATCCCTGTTTGCCTGAAAATATGATCTTATATTTAAAAAATCCAAAAACTCCACCAAAAGACTCTTAGAATTGATAAATTCAGCAAAGTTTCAGGTTTCTATTAATAAATCGGTGTACACAAATCACTAGCATTTCACTGTACCAATAACAGCCAAGCTGAGAGTCAAATCAAGGACTCAATACCATTTACAATACCTACTGAGAAAATAAAATATCTAGGAATATACTTAACCAAGGAGGTGCAAAATCTCTACAAGGAGAATTATAAAACATGATGAAAGAAATTATAGATGACACAAAGACATAGAAAAACATCCCAGGCTCATGGGATGGTAGAGTCAATATCATTAAAATGTCCATATGGCTCAAGGTTATTTGCAGATTCAGTGTATTCTCCATCAAAATACCAATCTTTCATACATCTTGATAAAAGCCGCTTTAACTGGGGTGAGATGATATCTCATTACAGTTTTGATTTGCATTTCTCTGATGACTAACAATGAGTATTTTTTCATATACCTGTTGGAAGGAAGTTAACTTTATTTTAATCAGAACATCTGACAGTTAAAATTTGGCCCCTGCTACCATAGTGTTACTCTTCCAGAGATAGATCTGTTGTAGATCCCCTTCACCCCTAATTTTGGGACACATGGTAGAAAAGCATTAAACACATGCTATTACAACAAAAACTGCACATTGGTATTTACGAAAATATAGAAACCTTTTGCAGTTCTCCAGAAACCTATGATAATAACATGCTAATTATCTTTGTTTATATTTTTGGTACAATTCATGCATTTATTCAATGTCATTAAATACCCACTGTGTAGCAGGTATAATTTAAATGCTGGGAACTCAGTAGCTAAAAGATAAAGTCATTGTCTTCATGGAATTGAACTTATATTGGGACAAGAAACAACAAAACATAATTATGTAAGAATGCCATGTAAATTGTAAGTGCCATGAAGAAAAATAATGGTGGGGGAAGGGATAAAAAAGGATGTCAAGATCTTATTTTGAGATAGATACAATATAATGGTCAGGAAGGTCTTCTCTGAGGTGGTGACATTTGAGCTGAGGTGAAAAAGATAAGGAATAAGCCTTGTGGCTCTCTGGAGGAGGAATGTTCTAGTAGAGTAAACAACAACAGTAGACCTGAAATGGGCAATGCTTGGTTGTGTTGGAACAGTACTACTCAAAATGTGCTCCCCAGCCTTTGTACTGATGTACAACAAGGTAAGACAAAACTTGAGAGTAAACTTTTACAGCAATTTGCGATAGTAACTCGTGTGTGTGTTGAAGCTGGTGTTTGATACATCTTACCTCTCTTTACTTTTTCATTTCATTAGTAATTAATTCGATTGCGTTTTACAAAAGTATAGGTTCACACTAGAGTTGGGGAGGGGCTGGTCCTTCACCACATATAATTTGAGAAGCACCATGTTAGAAGAAGAGAACAGGCCACTGGTGTGAATTAGGAGAGAGAGGACATTGGTTCCCTTTAGTTGCAGTGGGAAGATGAGGATGTTCTTTTCCGAGTGTGAAAGGAACCAGCTGAGCAGCTAAGAGTGAGAATGGGGATAAAAAAGATGGAAGGAGAGAGAAGATGTAAAATAGTTTACAAGGAGCATAAATAGGTCAGGGAAGTAGTAGACTTGCCTCTCCAGTGCTGAGGACCCCACTCAGTTTTGTAGTCGAAAATTGAATGTGAAACTAGTCATCATACATATGCTTTAAAAAAACAAAAAATCAGCCACTTTCAACTTCTTCATTACAAGTGCAGAATAAACAGAGAGTAGGATTTAACTGGGAATTGGGGTTTCTCTAGCAAAATATAAGAGAAAAAAATAATTTAGAGCTTATGAAAGGATGTGATTATAATGAGGTGCTTGGAATGTAAGCTGGGTAAAGAGGGAAGCAAGACATAGGGGTGCTGCCAATGACAAGATCAGTGGACTGGCAGTGCCAGTGTGGCCACAGAATCCTGGAATGGGAGCACTAGAGTGCATGAGTCGAAAAGGTAAGGGCAGTAAGTCAATGAAAGGGATGCCCAAATTGGTGTTTTGAAAATGGTCCAATTATTGGTAATGACTAAGGTGGAAAAGAGGTCACCTCATTGTGGCAATATTCTAAAACACTAATAACCTCATATTTAGACTTATATAAAACAGAGTAGCATCACAGTACCATGTTTTCAGTGAAGTCAATCACCATTAGGAAAAAAACACTTACGTGCACTATAATGACATTTAACATTTCAAATCAGATAATTACAACGTTTTTCATCAAGTGCTTTTTTTTCATAAGTGAATGTATGGTTTCCTTCGGTTACTGTGTCTGGTGAGAGGTAAACCCATTTGGAGGGGAACACATGGAGGTGAGAGAGAGGGAAGCTCTGAATTATCGCATTAGCGTCTGCTACCTTGCAGCTCAATGTCAATCTCTTGCTATTTCCTTTAGCCTCCCTTCTGTCCTCAGATGGGGAGACAGTTACAGTGGAGAGATCTGCATTATAGGAGAGAACTGGGATAGTGTAATAAGTTTCAGGACCAATTTACTTTAGACAAACAGTATTGAATATTCTGATTCTTCTAACATGGATGAGTTTCGAAAAGTATGTGAGAAATAAGTCAATATTTTAGATCAGAAGACATAAATATCTTGAATAGTTATAATAATTTGAAATTACATGGAAAATAATTATATGAAAAAGCAAATTGTCTCCATTTGGTAATGGCTTAAAATATAGAATGCCCTATGATAGTGCCAAAGTTTTCTTTTGTATGCAAAAAAATGCATTTTATACATGTGGGGATACCAGGATACTTAGAGGATGAGGCATTGTGTGAATAAAAGAGCATTCACTCCTTACTAAAATTAGTCTTTATTTTTGTTGAAAACTAAGTCTTAACTGGGTTTTTTTTTTGGTTTACATTCTAATTTTCTTGAGTCCACTTCTCCATGAAAGAAAAGCACTCCAAAAATTCCCTCTATATTTTCATCCATAAGAAATGTTTGTACATGTCTGTGAAAACAGTATATGTACATACATACGTTTTGCAGTATTTATATTCTTAAATTCCAATGGGATGTTATATTCATAATTTGTCATGTACTTTCAATGTTTAACTTGCCTGGGTGAAAGCTATGATGGATTTTTTCACCTCAGATGATATTTATTCCCTTTACTTCATTACACATAATCTACCTGTGCAAGATCTTATGGCATGTGGTAGACTTCGTATTGTACTAGACGGCTTATCAGCTTCTCTGCAGGCTTCTCAGTTTGAATTTTAAAGTCAAAATGAGTGAATTTGTATTGCTTGTTGAGCCCATATTCTGAACAAATTCTGCTCTCTGTTTCTGGGATGATAACTAGAGAGTGGAAAGCAAGTTTATAGATTGTCATTTACAATAGCTTTACTATGTGTATATGATCTTTAATATATATATATATACATATATACACATAACATGTATATACATAAATACTAATATATAACTAAACACACACACATATGTTAATGTATAATTTTTATGTGTATGTCTAAGGAGCAAGAGAAAAGCTGGTTATTGATTATCAGAACTAATTTGATGTTTAGAAGGAAGAAAGACATTTTAATTTAGATAGAACGATATATTTTACCATCTGCCATTTAAAAATGAACAGTCTTATAAAATTGAAGGTAAAACCATAATATCATTTAAATGTTTTTCTTCTGTCTTCTGGATGATGTGAGGATTAAACAGACTGTTCAATTCATCTCACTACATCAAAAAGGGCAGAGTTTCAGAGACCCAAGCCCAAGATGAGATGGAACAATTTTAGAAACAAACCAAAAAAATATGAATGCTTTTGCAGCCAAAAGGGAATTAATACATCTCTAGCTACTCAAAACAGTCACTTTAGCCCATAGTAAAGCTGTTTAAAAGATGGTCAAAATGCTGTACCTCAGGTTTGTACTTAGATCAAAAGCTTTTTCTATTGCTTTTGCTGTTCGAGAACCTCATACTCCAAATCTCCAAAGAATTTTAGTTGAGGAGTTTTGTTTTATTCATGGTTTTATTTTTCTAAGGTATATGTGAATAACTTAAATATTCTCACATATTTTTTTTAGAAGAGCATATTCTATGCCCTTTGTAAATTTTATAGAGGCATTCGAAGATAAGAGTAATGATTTGTCCTATGTTAATTTATATGTCTCTTTTTCAATGTATGTAAAAGGACATTATCTTCAAAGGCATGACAACATTTGTTAATATTCTGAAATTTTATGTTGCTTGGTCAAGATTGTTCCCCTTGGCTTTAAGGAAATTTATATATTATAACAGCATAAAATGTTTATTATACATTATCAAAGTTTCATTTATGGTACAGTAATTTCGAATGCTACTTAATAAAATATCAAACGAAATAATCTAGGTTTTCCTTTGTAGTTTAATTTTATAGAATCAACCCTTCATGTGCTTAAATTTTTCTCACCAAACAAGAAATCATGGTGTGTTTTATAGGTGATCAAAATGCATTGAGTGTAAAAGTGCAAGTTATTAGGTTTACTCGAAATCATAAAAACAATTCTCCTTTATGATATGTGTTTCTGAGTAGTCTTCTGCTCTGTGGTAAAAGCAAAATGGTGTGGTCCTTTTTCATCTCTAGATAACAAATCCCCACATTTAAGGGATATTAAATATAAGAATATTTCTTATATAAGACTATAAGAATATTTCTTTAAAATGAAAACTAAGCCTTTGTACAAATTTAAAAGTATTTTCTAGTGTAAAAGCCAAGGAAGAAATTAAATCTGAAAAGCCAACTGCATTTGTCTACCTATTGTATTTTGATCTGTTCATTTCTCCTGAAAATGTTTATCTATAAAATGGGCATCCTGATGATCATAATAATTCTGAGAGTTTATCCAGTAGCTCAAATAATTTATTTACTTCTTTTTGAAAAAAGAATCATTTTTCTACAAAATATTGAGAAATTGCAGGTGTATAACTCAGTGGCCAGTGTATTCAAATCAATTTTGTTGCAAGAATTGGGAAACCAAAGGACACCATAACAATAATTCAAGCTTGGGATAGGACTGACGAGGCAGAGATATCTTAGATAAGCTGTTGGCATTTGTTATGGGATATTCGACTACTATAAATTATACTTTAAGGGATTTATTTGAGAGGTAATGTTTCAAATTAATGGGAAAATTATTGTTTATATATTTTTCAATTTACTATTTTCAAAGTTCACTTGTACAAATTATATCTCACCCCATAGGATATTAATATAATCTCTTCATTTTGTTTATCTGACTATAAATAATGCCTTATGTTCAGGGTTATTCTTCAGAGTAGTGCAAAACAACAGATTTAGCTATCATATATGTTTATTATTTACGTTGCCAGGTATACAGTGACTTCTGTATAGTGCCACTGTCAAGGAGCAGAGAAGCAATGTTGCAACTTGTGCATCTGGATGCAACACGAGGGTGCGATAGCATTTTGCACAGTAAATGAGGAAACGTCTTTGTTTATTATGGAAAAAGGGATGAGGTGACAGTGTCTGAGTAGTTCAAGACTGTTCATAGCATTTGTTGGCATCCTGCTTTCTGATGTCTTAATTTTATTTTTGATTAGTCAATGCCAGTTTATTTGGATGAAAAAGGTTTTGCTAGAGACATAGAAACAAAGCCACAATATCCTTAAGTATGGAATTAAGACAGAGCTATTGGTATCTGACATCATTTTGATTTGGAGAACTAGAGAAGAATCTACTTTCATGAACTCTTTAGTACCTTTGGTTTACCCAGAGCTCTTCAGTGTTGGTTCTGAAGTCCAGACTGCTCCTGAAAAACTGTCAATTGTGGGCAACCAGGATTTAAATATGTTTGTTTATTAGGGTTAGTGTTAGAAAGAGAGACAGAGAGGAAGGGAAAGAAGAGAGGACAAGAGAGGAGAGAGATTTATTGACTGAGTTGAATTTACAATTAAAAGGAGCCCTAATCATCCAAAAGACCTTCCTCAAAGTTTCACACTTTGTTAGTGTTAAAAGCTATTTTCCTGTCTATGATCTCAATAGGGGACCTTTAAGCAAAAGGAAGATAGGAGCCCTTTAAACTATGGTTTCATGAAATTGCACTTATTTTAAGTTAGTGACATGCGCATGTGTGTGTGTGACATTTTATTCTTACGAGATGTCTAAGATAGCATTAAAGCTATTGGGCTCCCATCGCTTCACAGATGGACTACTGCAGCTGCTTTTTTCTTACACTGCTTTCAATATTCTTGGTTCCTGTGCTCAAAACCTGCAAAGACTTATCACTGCTTGCAGGAAGTCCAAATTCTTCAACCAGTATTTAAGATTCTCCATAATGTTGTTCTCTGTCCATCTAATTTTGCCTCCCATTATTCTTTGACCAGAGCCTAAAGTGCCACTAGCCCTTTCTCTTCATTCCTCACTCTACCCTGATCTCATGCTGTTTTCCGTAGGCGTCTCTAGCTCACGTTATTCTCCTTTTCGCTGATCGGTCCACTGACAGATACCTCTGTGTGTATTGCTTAATTGCCTCCCCTGTCCCCCATTTGATTGAAGTTTCTTGGGGAGAGTCATATGGGCAGTTTTTTGTATTTCCCATATGACTTGTGTGATGAGGAGTGCTGTCTGCAGAGAGAGCACTCAAGTGATTATAGAATATGTCCATTAAGTTTCCCGAGTACAAGACTCTTACTTTATCTCCCATTATGCTGCCAGTCTGAAAACTAAGAGCCTCTGAAAGCCTCGTATTGCTGATGCTGTAAAGACAGGATATCTAGTTCCCTAGAGCCCCAGATGATGACTGGAAATATTGTTTTAGTATAAAAAGTGACATTGATTAGCAACTCAAATAGAAATAAAGAAAAATGAGGGTCATTTAACTTAATGGAAGAAGGATAGGTGAGAAAAATTAGACTTTTTTTAAAAAAAATAAGAATAAAAATCATCGTGGAAAAAGCACCAAGGAAAATTTAAGAGGAAGTTTTGGATAAGTGAATAGGACAGTAATCTCTAAGGTGCAGCAGAAACATTGAACCTTCTTGAATAAGGAATGAAAGTGTGGGATTGTCACACAGATACAACAGATTTCATAAGGCTCCCCCCATCTCTACTGCTCACTGTTCAACAACCCAGATTGCACATCTCTTCTTCCCTGTTGTAAGGCGGGAAAGAATCAAAAAGAGAAGGAATGAGACATGGAAGTTAATTATATGGTTTGTACAACTACTTTATATATATCTGGGGCCAGCCAGAAAACCATTTATATTGGGCAAGATAAAATTATTCTGGCCATTCTCTGGTATTTACAGTGACAGTGCATGTTCAACATCTCTTTTATGTTTTGTAATATCGAAACAAGAACACATGGATTATTCCTGCCTTTAATTTTGGAACCGGGTATATATTAGCTCTTTAAAAGAAAAATAATTTGGCACTGATCTAGATACAAATCATCCCTGGATACTAATAAGCCTTTATTTTCATAAAGCTATATATTTTGTGGATCAAAGAGCTGTGTCTTTATAAATATGTGGCAGGTGTTCATATTTCAAGTGGGCAAGAAAAATACCTGAAGTGGGAGACACCAATTTTGTGGTATGATCCCCATTTGTTTTCCTTGATTAATACTTGCTACTCTTTGAAATGATTTATAAGAGCTGTGTAATCCCTGCATTCACTGCTTGGAAAGTTTCGTGTGGCTTACTAAATTTTGCATTTACGATATTATTTTAGCTAGTGGGAACGTTTGGTATAATTACTTTGGCTGTTCTTCATTAGATTATGAGCCTCCCTTTACTTCTAAAAGAGTGTCTTGGATGCTGTTTGGGTTCAATAAGTAAATACTTGTTATTGCTAAGATGTACCGAGATTTCTATTTCAAATGGTGTTTGGCTAAGCAGCTCTGGACACAGCCTCTCTACAACTTCCAATAAATTGACTACAAAGACACAAAAAAATGACAATTCACAATATGGACAATATAGACTGATGGCCAGCTTACTACTAGAATTTGGAAGGGATTCTGTAGTTTTTTCTCTGCATTTAGTTACATAAAATTCTAAAAATATGGCAATTAAGATAATCTTATAGTGGATACGTATATATCCACCACACCAAGTAGATTTTGTTATTATTGTTTTACTCATTTTATCATGTATATCTTTATCTCTTTATTGATGGAACTAGATTTTCAAATGCAATTGGTGGTTTACCTATGTTATACTTCTGGAAATAGTACAAATTAAGTTTGCCTTCAGGCAAGAAGTAAAAAGCCATGTGGAACCTGGCTCAAAACGAAAGGTTTCTTTAAACTGGAAATTATTCATGTATTGTATAGATTTCATTTTTCAAAGCAAACCCCTTCTGCATGTACCTGTTTTAATATCTATTCAGAAAGCAACTGAATGACAAACAGGGAGGAGGGGACATATGGTTATATTTTATTTCCTGCAGAGTATAGCTCCCAGAAGTGGAGTATTACAAGCATCAGAGATATGAAGAAGCCAGCCAGGAGTTTCTAGTTTTTCACATGTTCTAGCTGTTCGGACCATTAGTGCACTGAGCTGTTGGAGAAGAATAAGGTCCCCTTCAGAACTGTGGAGCATTGCGAAACTATGCTCTGTTAGACTCTGGAGTTTGGATAGGAACCATGCACCTCAGCTATCCGTACAGCTCTCCATCTGAGAAATGGCTCTAGCCATCACAGAAGGGCATATAGAGCAAAGAGCAAAGCATGTGTTATCTTTGTTGGCTGTCACCCATCTTCAGTATAGCTTCACCCTTGTCCAAAAATATAGAAACAGAAGTAACATATGGATTTTAAAAATAAAAATAGTTCAGAATTATTAATACTCTATATCAGTAAATACCTGAGGAAAATGCAACAGAATCTACAGTGTTTTGAGGAAAAGTACCTAGCCAAGAATTTTATACCAGATCAAATTAGTTGTTACATGAGAAGACACCAAAAAGGCATTTTTATTAAGCTGGAGTTTAGAAAATGTATCTTCGTGCAGCTTCCATGACAAAATGTACTTGAATCACAAGTAAGAGCCTGAGGATGCCATGTTATTAAATGAATTGTGCACCTTCCCTCACACATTCTTATCCTAGGTCTCAAAAACTTAGGTTGGATGTGTGTTTGAGAAATAGATTGTACAGCCCAGGAAAGAACCTTAAGCCTTGTGTCTGTAATGTTTTTCTCAAATGTTCTTCTATTTCCTCATTTTGTGATACCATATGATTCCATATGTATCAGTCTGCTTAGGATGCCATAACAAAATAACACAGACTGGGTGGCTTAAACAATAGAAATTTATCTTCTGACAGTTTTGGAGGCTAGAAGTCTGGGATCAAGGTGTCAGCAGGATTGGTTTCTTCTGAGGCCTTCTCACTGTGCTCTCACAGTGACACATCCCTTGTGTCTTTCTGTGTGTCCAGTTTTTCTCTTCTTATAAGGATACCAAATAGATTGGATAAGGGCCCACTTGAAGGACCTCCTTTTAATTTAATCACCTCTTTAAAAGTCCTGTATCCAAATGCAGTCACATTCTGAGTTACTGGAAGTTAGTGCTTCAATATATGCATTTCAAAGGTACACAATTCATCCCATAATACCATATTCATTGGTATCTGATGACCTCTTAAAACTCTACCTGATGCTATTCTTTTTTTGACTATTTGATAATAATGGCCAACCTCTGTACATGATTATAAAACTCAGAGTAAAAAGCACATCTCATAGATTTGGTTTCTCTGTTACAAATGAACAGCATTTGGAATCAGCAGCACTTCGAGGCTCAGAGGACACAGGGATATCTTAATGTAGAGTTAGCTAAGAAGGCCCTCTTCCTAAAAGAGAGTGAATGGGGCAGCCCCCGAGCATCCACTCTGAAAGTGTATGATGGTGCACTGGGCAGATTGGCTCTAAACCCCTCAGGGCTCACTCCCTAGGCTAAATCTCAACAGCTATGAAAAGCAATTCCCAGAATCCCCAAAGTTTATAACTCGGTGATAATGAGCAAAAAGTGAACTGGGCTTTTTTTGTTGTAGAAGCAGCAGAAAGTTGCTTTTACACAGCAACTCCTTACATCTTGGGAAGCCAAAGTCAAAGGTGGACTGTGGCACAGTGGCTTTACCAAACACCCAGGGAAGAGTACCATGGCTGTGGGTCCAGCTCTCTCCATCAGCCAGCCCTCCAACCAGTCAAGAAACAGTGTTTAATAGTAGTTAAACACTGAACTGTGAGAGTGGAAAAATCATGGTTAGACCTAGCCCTATCTAAGTCTAAATAAAGAAAAAACCAAAATGTGGAGATGCATCAGGAGATTTTATACACACACACACACACACACACACACACACACACACACTCTCATCCTAATAGTTATGTTTAGTTAGAGAATTTATTTTAAGGAATTGACTCACAGATGTGTGGAGGCTCCTAAGTCTGAAATCTGCAGGGCATGCTGGAAATTCTGGCAGTATTGATGTTGAAGTCTTGAGTCTAAAGGCAATCTGGAGGCAGAATTTCTTCCTCTGCTGGGGACCTCAGTCTTTTCTTTTAAGGCCTGCAACTGATTCAGTGAGCCCCCCTCACCCTCTGTTATGGAAGGTAATCTGCTTAGCTCAAAAAATATTGATTAAATGTTAATCACTTCTAAGAAATACCTTCACAGTGACATGTAGACCAATGTTTGACTAGACACTGGGCACCATAGACTAGCTAAGTAGACACATAAAACTAACCATCATGGGTGACTATGAAAGGTTTCTGAAATTTAAGTAATGAAAAGTACAATTCTCAAAATGCAACATACAACATAGTGTTGGGGGAAAAACGCTTTAGAAAAGATAACATTTGTACTTTCATTAGAATTTACAAAATACGGGCTCTGAGACAAAAGATAAGAGTGACTGAGGGCAGGTAGTAGTCAGGAATATTTTTAAGTTTATGCATATTCTAAGAAAAGCTATAAATATGCATGTAGATTTGTTTTGCACCATATGGATACATTTGGTTATGGAAATTGAAATATATCCCTCCCCACAAATATAGTATATTCTGTTGCTAATTACTGGTAAATATTTTTTGATATTGGAATAATACTATGATTAGACACATTTATAACCAACAATCAGAACTTAGAGTTTGCCAGAATTGTTTTGTCACTTTGGTATCAAGGAGCAGAATTTGAATCTTAAAATATTTGGAATTTTACATCACTTGAATGATTTATTTTGGGGAAATAAAGGGCACAAACTTGACATAAATATGTGAGGTCCTGCAACATCAATGTATTTTTTTTAATGTTTAAAAATCATTTTTTAGTCATTCTTTCTCTCTCTCTCTCTTTTTTTTTTGTTGTTGTTGTTGTTGTGGGTTTTTTTTTTTTTTTTTTTTTTTTGAGACAGGGTCTCGCTCTGTTGCCAGGGCTAGAGTGCAGGGAGTCATCATACCTCACTGCAACCTCAAACTCTTGGGCTCAAGCGATCCTACTGCTTCAACCTCCAGAGTAGCTGGGACTACAGGTGCACGCCACAATGCCTGGCTAATTTTTTTGTTTTTATTTTTTTGTAGAGACCATGGTCTCACTATTGCCCAGACTATATCATACAGATAATTATGGAGATATTTTTGGTTTTCACTTGCTTGTAGCTTTTCTATTTACCAGTACACTAAAATATTTAGTTTTAATTTTGGCTTAGTGGAATATGTTTTCTCAAAATATAAATCTTGTCTTTTTATATTTCAAAAGAAATTTTAAAATAATAGTTCAGGTGTAATTTTGATCATCAATGATAAACACATAAAGTTTGTGTGTTTCAAAGATGTTAAAAAGTAAAAAATAAAATCTAAAATACCTGCACACTCTGTTTTTAAAATTTTGTCCATGAAAATGAGAAGTACTAAGGTTTCTTATATTCTCAAATTTAGTTCATCATTTATATGTGTCGTTTATGAAAGTATGTTGTGTTTCTGATGTTTACTTTAGATATCAAAATAATGCAAATTTTAAAGCTAGAATATAACTTAAAGATCTCTTGTCAGGATCATATCTTGTAAATTACATCATTTGATTTATCTAAACTAAAATCGTTAAATAGAAAAAGGAAAATCAAGCTAATTTATAAATTAAATATCTAAGCTCTAATGTTTATTTTTCAACATGCAATTAATTTTAAGTAGATGTTATTAATTTCTTTCTATATAAATACCCTGAGCTAAAATTTTCAGCATGCTCCTATCTTTTTTAAGATTGAATTTTTAACTAATGACTCCTTGTTAGAAATGTATTAGTTCCACTTCATTTCATAGTTGAAGTGATAATGTGAGTTGCTCTCAGTAACTTTTGAATGTCTTTCTGTAGAGAGTTACTCTCTTACTAGAATGGAAGATAAAGACAACCACGTGTTCAAATATGGCTGATGGAAAAATCAGGACCATCTTCTAGTTTATGCGGCATCAGGGCTTTCCAAAAGAACATACAAGATAGCTTGTCATGCCTATTACTGTTTACTGTTTCATCAGTTAGACTTGCAGTAGCATGTGTAGAACTCAGGTTGTGTGTGGTGGAGAAATTTTTGTGGAGAATAAAATGAGTATGATATTCATATATAAATGAAAGTCAAATATAGCATAAATTTAACCAATGCCCTTATGTTTTGTTCATGTAATAGTAGTGTCATCAGTGTGATTCTGGAAAGATTTATGGCAGACCTCAATATTAGTCTTGTTCTCTGGTTTGGGCCCTAGTTGGGAAAGTGGGAATCAGAGGAAGAAACTATAACTTATGACACTAGTTCTTGTTTTAAAAATGCACAGCCTGTAATATTTGAATACTGAACCTTTTGTCTCGTACAATATTTTTAGTGTGCATTTTATTTCATTTCTTTAATTAAAGATGTAGAATTTTTAGCAGCACAGTGGTTTGTAATTATTTGTCTGAAAAATGGATTTGACCTTTGAAGACATAATTTTTATGCATCAGTGGGCCTAATTTGTTTAAATAGTTTATATACAAACTGTTAACCAGTGTGATATTTTTCTTTAGTAAAGAGATCACGGCCAAAACCAACCAAACAAAAAAACCCCACTAAGACTTAGTTTTCAAATTTTGATACATGTTATAAAACATTATCACCGCATTAGTTGCCTCTAATTTGACATTAAATAAATATAGTGAAAAAAAAATCTTTGAAGAGTCATTCATGCTTTCTTATAAACAAGGAGAGGGTGATTTGGGTATATCCCTTTTAAAACTCAGCCTCATTAATTTAAAAAAAAAAACACTGTTATACAACACTGCTTGACTTGAAGGAGGACATTTTACTTTGCAAGTGTCCTAATATTACTCCTGGTTGGAGGGACACTGGAAGATTTTCAGCCAGAACTACAGTGAGAGATGAATTTTTATTATATACTGAGATGGTTGGAAACAGAAAAGAGCTAATTTTATTATTTAACAGTAGTTAATAGCCTACCTGTGTCCAAATGCACACCTGCCATCCCTGTCACTCCCACCCCAGGTAGATAGATACAGTCTAGAGCATTGATAGTGGTGATCTCTCATCTGGCATGGCTCCCCGCAGATTTTTATTAGGTCAAGCATCCTTCGCTTGCCCGCCACCTACCTGATCACCCATGTTCTGCCACCAGAAAAGTAGTTTTTCAAGCAACACACAGCTTATATTTGGAAGATTTCCAAAGTCACAATTGCTTTTTTATCTTCCAGTGACTTTGAAAGAAACCATATCATGAATAGAATGCTCAAAGTTCTGTCCCTATACAATCTGTAGTACATTATTTCAGTTATGCTTTGTACTGCTTCTTAGGGAATTGATTTTTCTTTTCAGTGTACCACCCTCCCCCCAGTTCTCTCTCCTTAAATTGGAAGAGAGGAAGGAAAAAAAATGGTGCACAAAGGTGTCTGGGAAGTAGAGCAAAAAGTCAACACAATCCCATGAGAATGTGAAATGGATGGAAATTATAAAACATAAGACAACCATTGCCCTCTCGTGCAACAACAAATTATATAATTCTGGAGTGGAGCTAACCCCAGAACCTTGCAGCTTTCAAACTAAATTCCTTCAAATGTAATTCAATCATTCAATTGTTTGAATAAGTTTTATTTCAAGTGTTTCCTTAGTCCTCAATGTGTCTGTTTCTAGAGTCTTGAATATCTAAATTAGAGGTGAAATCTCTCCATTTTTACACCAAAACCATACATTTGTTTATGGAAAAGTAGTTTATGGTGTGATCAAGGAGTTCCTAAGTATTTAATGTAATTGCCAAATGAGTTTTCAAAATGTTCCTTGGAGAGTTACAATGAAAATAAATATGGTCAAGGCTCAGTAAGTCTTACGGTAAATAGCCCTGTTTAATTTGTTTAACCCAGCACTTCCTAAATAAAACCCTTTTACCCCATAATACCTGTTTTTATCTCACTATCTTGGATTAATGTGTAGGTAAAAGACTGAGGAAAAATTTGATAGGACTAGTGAGGGAGGAATCATGGGGGGAAAGTGAACAAGGCCTGGGTTTCTGGCTTGTTAACTCAGTAGCTGGTAGACCACAATTCACTGAGATGAGACACTGTTTTTTGTTGGTTTTTTTTTTGTGACTTTCACATATGTCCTGGCAACAAATTGTGGCTAGTATTCTTGATTTGAAGAGAAGCAGGCTTTCTGTACGTTGCAAGATTTATTATTGAGAGTATGTCCTTTGAGGAAGCGTAATGTTTGCAGAAATAGATTTCGTATTCTAGCTATGTGAGGAAATGAATCTTAAAAATATAAGATAGAAAAATTATAACCAAAATAATTAGAACAAATTATAGTCCATTAAGAGGCCTTACTATTTAGACTTAAGCAATTGTTTAATTTCTGCATTATTGTCATCTGAAAACATATGACTTTAAGAAAATGTATCATATCTTACTCCCATTGTAGTCTTATATCTTCTTGCCAAGCAAAATGAGCAGAGTTGTACATTCAGAACTGGCACGATGACTGTCTGAATGTGACATTATCTGATGACACTCAGAAAGCCTTTAAACATAAAAGATATAGAGAAATGCTTCATTGCTTTCCTTGAATTGCATTTTTTTCTTTCGGTCTAAGCAAGATTAATGTTCTCAACTGACATGATGACACATCTAGCCATGAAATGACAATAAAGTATGTACAAAATGGGAGTATGGACATGCCTAATAAAATGCACTACCTTAATTTTTTCTAAATGCTATTAGTTTGAGATCGTTCTGAAGGCAATGATGTTCAACTTGTAAATGTGTTGCATATGCCATTATGTTTATACATTCATGTGTATACACTGTTTTTGTTCGGAGTGATAGATCACCTCACTTTTGCCTTGATTCCTCTGTCTCAGAAAAGTGACGGCATTTCTTATTTTCTTCCATTCTATTTAGCAAACGTTTACTGAGTAATTCCTCTGTTTCAGGTACTATGCAAAGTGCCTCTTATAGGAAAGTAACAGAAAGAACCTGAGAACATAAACTTAATTTGGGTGAATACTTCCTGATGATCAAAGCCAATTGGTGATCAAATGAAAAATAAAAAGTCTAGCAGTATCATATTGTAGTAGTAGATTCAGGTACGATAGGTAAGCAGTAGATTCAGGTATAATAAGGCAAGTCATAGTTTTATTTTTCAGACAAATCACATTATAAATGAAAACATGTACTACACATAAATAATATTGGTGAATGTTATACCGTTCTTGAATAGCAATGATGAGATGGCTTACTCTGAGAGGTACAGAAAAATCATTGGAGGAGACATTGAGCTTAAATGAGTAATAATCAGAATGAACGGAAATTAATAGGTATAATCAGAATCATAAGCTAACTTAAACAGGTAAAGGATAAATCAAGTTAAGGCAGATTATGTAATTTTCAAAGCAAGGAGGAAGACACAGAATAATCAAGATATCTGTCTCCCCAAATCATGATTCACATAAGCAGTATGTGCAATTAGTAGAAATATGTCCTGAGGAAATCAATAGGCTCCTTTTAGCCTTATTTTCCAAAGTGGGCACTAGTAACATCTTTGATAGAAAGAACTCTTATTGCAGTACATTGAAGTATTGGTTCATGTCATTTCTGTACAGCACTCATTTATCATCTATTTCAAAAGCATCTTTTTGGTACTTTATATTAGCTTGTGAACGTACAAAATAACTTTCCCATCACATAACTGTAGCGTTAGAAAAAGAATGACTAACTACCTCTGGAATACTTTTGGAGAGTTGAGGGTATAGCCTGACTTCTTCATCTCCAACAGAAAAATTACTTGGAAGGTTTTTTGCTGTATCTTAAAGATACATGTGAATTTTGCATTCTTTCTTCTGGTGTCTTATTACAATTTCAGACCAAATTCTTTAGTATCCAGGAAAGGTTGACCATCGTTACCATGTGGTTTCTCCTGTCTCCTGTGAATGCACAAATACCCTCATCTGAGAAACATAGTATCCCAAGGAGTTCACCATGAAGTAGTATTAATAAAATCATGTTCACTCAGAGTACTCTGAGTACTCTGTATTTGTGTCCATTGTGAAGGAGAATTGCAGCTGATCCTCGAAGTATGGGAGTGCTTTCTGTAGACTGGGAAAAAGAAAAGAGGAGGACGTTCCAAGCAGAAGCATAGTGCCTATGCCTGCATAAGCCGTGTGGCTGGAGGGTGGAGTGAGAGTGTCTAAAGATGAAGATGGAAACTAGAGATCACTTTGTTCGGCTTGCTATGCAAACTAAGGATTTTGGTTCTCATATGGTATGTCAGTGATTCTTTAGCATTGAAAGAAACTTTTAAAAAGTGAAATCAATGTGAAAGCCCAATAAATAGTTCCATAAATATATACTTATTTTAAAGTTTAAAAAATTTCCTTATAAGCCAATCAGTGAAAACAGAGTATTTTGGTAAAAACAAAAATCGAACCTCATTGGTTTTAGATGACAGTGACCATCTTATATTGGCCTGAACATCTAGTTGATTTCTGTGTTTTGTTTTGGTTTCATGGTGTCAGGAAAATCTGGATTTATATAGATAAAACTCATATAATTAAAAAAACGAATATTAATAGTTCATTTTGAAATCCCAGAATAATTTCTTATTAAGCTGATCCATAGGCTTGAAAGAGGAATAATTGGAAATTGTTATTTTAATGCTGAATCACTAAGAGAATTTAACTACTGCTCACGAGCAAAAAATTTAATTTGGGTGGAGTAAACCAAATTATTGTAAGGTACCATTTTAAAGCAATCTCAGGTATGTCCATGTTCTGCTCAGATATTCAGTCAGTTTATAAATAGTCACGTTTACGTAGTTTGCGTGTTGAGTCCAAACTGCAAGTTTTAGTTTCATTAAAGACACTTTTCCTGCAGGTAATATGTGACTGTGCATCAAGAAGGTGAACTTGTTCAGCTAAATAAAATCCTATATCATAAGCAGGCCAAGACATTGTATCCATGTTCTAGTTGCTTAGGTATTAATCTAACACAGTAGGAATCTGTATTTGGAAAACTACAAAACACTGATAAAAGATATGAAAACATATCTAAACAAATGAGATATTCCCTGTTCTTGGAACAGAATATTCAATATTGTTAAAATGTCAGTTCTTCCTAACTTGATCTATAAAAAGATATATCCACATCCTAATCCCTAGAACATGTGAATATTACCTCGTGTGGCAAAAGAGTGAATATTACCTCTGATGTGTTAAATAGATGCAGTTAAGGACTAAGGACAGATATGATTAAAGATTAATGAAGGGGTTATTCGGGATTGTCTGGGTGGACCCTACAATACTGCTTCAGCCAGGTATTCAAGGTCAGCATCAACAGTGATGAGTTGTGTTGATGGCATGTACTCTTGATATGGTATGATGAAAATGGCACTTTACCTCTCTGGTCTCCCTCCCAAAAACCCATAGACCCAGTATAATATGAAAAAAATTTCAGGCAAATCCCAATAGAGCGACATTCTGCAGAATACCTAATGAGTATTTCTCAAAACCATCAAGGTCCTCAAAACAAGGAAATTCCGAGAAACTGCCACAGAGCAAAGGAGACATGATATAATGACTTATCCTGATTGGGAACTGGGAACAGGAAAGGACATTAGGTAAAAACTAAGTAAATCTAAATAAAGTAAGAAATTTAGTAAGTAATAATGTATCAATGTTGGTTTATTAATTTTGACAAAGGTACCATGTTAATGTAAAATGCTATAAATAGGACACTGGATGTGAGATGTGATACTCTGCTATCTTTGCAAATTTTTTATAACTTTACAACTATTCAAAAATCAATTTATTTTTAAAAAAAGTAACGTTCTTTCTTGAGCAATGTTATCGGAGTGTACATGCAGGGCTGAAGTAAAAAAGACCAGTGCAAACAAAGCTCCGACTAACCATGTGCTTTCATTTCCTAAGGCTACTTTAGCAAGTTACCACAAACTCGGTGGGTTGAAATAACATAACCTCTCTTAGTTCTGGAGGCCAGAAGTTAAAAATCAATGCGTCTGCTGCTCCATGCTCCCTCTGAAGATTCTAGGGACAATTCTTCCTTTTTCTGGTTTCTGGTGAACTTGGCTTTGATTGTCATCTGGGGGTATCCAGATGCCACCTCCCCTGTGTTTCTCTGTTTTCTTCTTTGCAGTCTCTTAAAAGGACATTCATCACTGAATTTAGAGTACACCCAAATCTGGGATAACTTCATCTTGAGATCCTTAATTTAATTACTTCTGCAAAGAGCCTTATTCCAAATAAAGTCCCATTCTGAAGTTTGAGGTGTTGAAGTTTGTTTCAGGAGCCACTACTCTACCCACTAACACCATGCTGTAAGCATAAAATGTTCAACGATCTGCATAAACATGGCAAAAGAAGCCTGCAGAAAAACATATTAATTTGTAGTACAGTTGAATATATATTTACCAAATGATGGAATTATCTTAATGATGATTATAATAATAACAGGTAATAATTGTTAAACTCTTGCTATATGCTATTCACTGATGTGCTGTTCCCTACATATGTTCTCTTTTAATCTTCATATGCAGTTATCTGTGATTTGTAGGTGATGAAACCAAGGTACTGAGAAATGAAGAAATTGGCCTAAAGTCACACAGCTAGCAAATTTCAAATTTGTGTTAATAGCATTTATTGCAGTTAAAACACTGCAAATAACATGTATGTCAAACTTTTGCAGAAGTTCTGAATCTCTTTGTGGAACCTGAGGGTTCTACTTTAAGGTTTAAAGCCATGGGGGAGTGGTGGGCATTGGATGTTTTTTCAGCTTCTTGGTATGAAGATTTATCAGTGGTTTTTGCTGGGGGTCCCTCGTGACAGAGATCAATACAGGATTTCAAATCAGATTCCTCCTCTGTAATCCAGCTATTTTCCAACCTACTCTTATCTTCTCTATCAAATTTCTATTTTCCTCTGAAAATGATTTACCTTTTTATTCATGTTTCCCTCTAACTAGAAAACCCTAACTCCCAAGCCCACCCCCATACATGCACACATGTGCTTTTTTATCCATTTAATTTGTGTATTCCTCCAAAAACTTAAAAATTCCATCCTAGCAATGTAAAGACTTATAAATTCTGCGACAAGCAGATGTAACATTTCTAGAGGCTATTAAAATATGTAGATGTCAAGTAAATATATATGATGAAGTAAGTGATTCAAATAGAACAATTAACAGATGGTAGCGACAATTATATATTCATATCTCTGGCCAACAGCATTTGGTAGATATAATTACCTTACAGGTGTTAACTGCCCTTCATGGAATGAGGTGTCTCTGAACACTAGAGAGGCATGGTGAAATGACTGATGGTCACGAATTAGTAAAAATTCCATTGGCTCATTTTTTAGACAAGATTCAGAAAGCTAAATTCAGTTCTTGGAGTCTAGTGCTAAGTTCAGAAAAAGTGAAACTTAAACAGGAGAGCAGGTGTGGTGTAATCTTCATGTTGATTGCTGGTGTGGGGAAAAAAAAAAAATACCCGCACATTAAAAGACATTTAAAATTCACTCAACATTTGGAAGGTACAAAGTCCAAAAAGGCAATCATTTAGGGAAAAGGAAGCAGCTGTTAGGACTTATTCCTTTGAATTTTTTAAAATTACCTGAGCTTCATATGCAAAATAGTATTATCATGCTATTTTCAAAAAAAATTTTATCTGTGTAGATAAATTTGTGGTTATGTTTCTTTATAGCCTTAAGAGAATTATACTAGAATGAAGAGAAAAAATAATTTTTAATGTTACTGTTTTTAACATTTTAATCATTATTGGCCAGAAATATTTGAAAAATAGATAGCCTCACCACACACACACACAAAAAAAAATTAGGTCGTTCAGACATTGTCATTTTTATTTTATTTTTCTACTACTGTGAAGAGTAAATATTTGGTACTTCCATTTAACATTTATATCAGTTGCAGCTCCCTGTCCAAGGAAGTATTAAATGAATCATAGTCCCTACTGGGAATGATATTATCTGATTAAAATTGGAATTTCTCCCCTTCTATTCTACCTTTGAGTCAGTTCTGAATTTTTAAATTTGAGCTATACTAAGCACCATAATTTTAACACTTATTTATGTCAGTCTTTTATTTTTTCAACTTATGCTTTTTAAATGTTTGTTATTTTTTTTGTACAGTAATAGTTCACAACTGTTGTAAAGTTCTTGAACATAAGTATCATTCTTCTCTGGTATCTTATTTATTGCTAGACAGTTATTAATAAATATTTTGATTGATAAAAATTTATTTTAAATAACTATTTTCTAAAATTATTTTTCTTCTGTTCCAAGTCTGTAGAAAAAAAAAGAATGGATTTTTGTCCTCTAAAACTTTGGGGGAAAAATCCTTTGATTTGTTTAGTACTTTATAACACATTTCTCAGTAACACAGTTTTAAATGTGTTAAGTTATCCTCCTAATATACAGAGGTAGATTGATATGGGGAAACATTTATTGTGCTATAGTCCTCTTTTCTCCTGTAATGGAAAGTTAGATTTTTAGTAATAGTTGTTTTAGTGAAATGTGCCATAATGTTCCCTTAGCCTTATATTCCCTATGATAACAGTTAAAATTGAGTATGTGTTGAAAGACTTTAAAAAAAAATTTAACTGAAAAGCAGGCTTTGACATCTTCTGTTGTCTAAGATATCTTTCAACGAACCTGATGCTTTAATTTTCTCCCGTTTCTACTGCAGTTAGGAATATTATACTTTTCTGCCTGGATTGTGATGAATATTCAATAAGTAAAGAAGCTTTTCTGCAAACATTACATACATAAAATACAGTCATCAATACACCT
>RJWJ010012371.1:0-42148 GCA_004363605.1 Indri indri
GATCGTTCTGAGCTCAGGAGTTCGAGACCAGCCTGAGCAAGAGGGAGACCCCGTCTCTACCAAAAATAGAAAGAAATTAATTGGAAAGCTAAAAATATATATAGAAAAAAATTAGCCGGGCATGGTGGCGCATGCCTGTAGTCCCAGCTACTTGGGAGGCTGAGGCAGGAGGATTGCTTGAGCCCAGGAGTTTGAGGTTGCCGTGAGCTAGGCTGACACCACGGCACTCGCCCCAGGCAAGAGAGTGAGACTCTGTCTCAAAAAAAAAAAAAAAAAAAAAAAGAGGAGGCAGAGAAACCCTTCTCTCCCTTCTCCGCTTGTGTTTGATGTGAATTGGCATCAGGAACACAAAGTGTAAAAAGAGGGAATAAAATGTAATTAAGCAAAAATAAATTTGACAGAAACTTATATAAAGGATCTTACATGAAAATCAGTTTACTTTGGATCACTGCTTAGGTGATGTATCTCTGTAGATTTACTGAGATTCTGTTATAATTTCAAGATTTTGCTGACATGGTTTGGGCAGTTTTATCAAAATTTGGAAAGTATGTCATAATCTGTTTGCCTTAACTATCAAAGTAGTAAGTGTATAATATTAATAGTAGGTCTAGTTTTATGCCACTTTGACCTTGGTTTCTGGAATTTGGCTAAAACTGGGATTAAGCAAGCAAACCCGAGTATAAGATCAACCTCTTGGTGATGGAAACCTACATTTGACTAAAGATTCTCATTAACAGGATGGAATAGTTATTTGTCATTCAAACTTTTGCTGACTTTTTTAACAAAATGTTTGCTATTGATAGAGAAAGAGATGTCTTCTAATAAAACCAACATCTCTTTTAGGAGATTTAAGACATTATGCTCACATCACTAGATTATGTGCCAAGGTTCTTTGAGTTCTGTGTTTTGTGATGGGTAGACCACAGTCTGTCTGCCCTATGAAACATTCTGAATTATGGAATCTCCAAGGCTCATTTATTTGCTTAGTGAGGTCCTTGGCCTTCTCCTGTGCCTTTGCCTCCCCTCCCTCTCATTGGCAGGGGAGTCAGCCTAATCCTTGCAAGAGCTGCTATTTATAGAGTGCTCACAATATGGGAGACACTGTGTCAGGTATTTCTCATGAATTACTTCTAATCCTTACACAAGAGCTTACAGCAAATGAGAGGCTGATCTGGCAGTTGAATTCAGATCTGTTTTGTTCTGAAGCCTGGATCTTCCCTGGTTCACCTACTAAATCTAGATTCTGACCAAGGGGTTTTCAGTCATTGGTGAGAAAAGTTTCTCCATCTATTGACTACAAAAAAGCATTGAGTAATTTTTTTCAAATTATGTTTTAGTCATTGACTTAACAATTGTATATTGTACAAACTTCAAAACTCTTTAATAAAGTTGGTGAGGAATTATACTAAATCTTTGTTTTGTTTTGTTGGTTTCCAGAGAAGAGTTAGAGAAGATGAAAAGTGTGATTGAAAATGCAAAGAAAAAAGAGGTTGCTGGGGCTAAACCTCATATAACTGCTGCAGAGGGGAAACTTCACAACATGATAGTTGATCTGGATAATGTGGTCAAAAAGGTACATTTCCTAGGTCTTTTACAATATTTTATATTTTTGAACATAAACCTTTAGTCAAAGAATTTTAAGAATTCAGGAAAATAATAAGATTCCTGCCATCTCCCTTCCTTTTCCCCTGCAAAGAATATTAGCTGTTACTATTTTTAAAAACTAGTTTCAGAATTGTTGATATTTTCTATAATAGGTGACATTTTTGGTCATGGTTATTGTCACTTATGAAAATTTCCGTTTTGAAACAGATCTTTTGTCTGTACTTGTGTGACCTGTGTGGGTGATTTCCCATGACCCAGAGAAAGAGGGAAAAGGATGCAGTAGGATGGGAAAGGGCGTGTCCTTGGCATTTGAGTAGGAATTAGAAGGAAACAAAGACAAGGCTTATGTTCCTTTTCTGAGCTTCAGATTTCTATGTATATATTTTTTACGCATTCCCAACCAAACATAAATAAAGGAATGTTATTTCTGTTTCTTGGAATGGTTATGCTACTTTTTGTTTAGTTTTATGATACACTTTTTATATTTGCAAAGGTCCAAGCAGCTCAGTCTGAGGCTAAGGTTGTATCTCAGTATCATGAGCTGGTGGTCCAAGCCCGGGATGACTTTAAACGAGAACTGGACAGTATTACTCCAGAAGTCCTTCCTGGATGGAAAGGGATGAGTAAGTACAACTGTGAAGTAATGGCACTTTTTTTGTTTTTTAAGAACTGATCAACTAATCTAAACTTGCTTCAACTCCATTCATCTAGTCCAAATCCCTCTGGCATTCATATCTGTTTTGGTATATGGTACATTGTTTTGGCATTTCCTTTTAACCACAGTCATGACAGGTGACACACCTGTGACAGTACTCTCATGTTTTAGCCACACAGGTTCCAATCATCGTTTAATTTTATATTCCGTGATTCCATTCTGATCTCTGCTGCTCAAAAAAATAGTTTGGAATCCAAGTGAGTGAGAGTGGCATTACAACCTTGACTCCATTGAAATATTTTATATATATGTGATATATGTAAAATTATTTAAAACCCTTGATACTTTAAAAGTATTTGTAATGAATTATCTAAGGCACACCTTATGATTGCTCTGTGACAATGCAACACTGTTGAGAATTCACCTAGAGACCCTGCCGTGAGAAGGGAATTGGCCTTTTGGCTATCCATTTACAAAAGCTCAGATTGCAGAGAATTTGGACAGTGAAGCAGTTATACAGTGTAACTGCAGGAAGTAGTTACATTTCTCTCAAGTGCTGTGAAAATACTAAGAATCACAGAGATGAGCAGTCTCAGCAAAATTAAAATATTATTTCAATGCCAGCATCTTAGAAACCAAACTTCTCATGTTATAGGTCTCTATGAGCTGAAGGTATCAGGGTTGCATCATAGAACCATGACTGGTCTAAGGAGCTAAGGTAATAAAGACCAATGCAGGAATTTTATTTGCGTAATGGCCAGCTACGGAAATTTAAAGGCAAGAAGTGCAGTCAAGGCTGTCAAAAAATAACTCAGATGTTTAGTTTTTTGATTGCAATTAACTCAAAAGGAAGATATCAGACTATTATCAAAAAAGTAGGATTTGTGAGAGAGGATAAAGTAGAAAAACACAAAATTTAGTCTGGGAACAGTGAATCTTGTTGCACATTGTTGTTTAAACTGAATATCTATTAGCTAGCAAAGAGGGCATTGTGGACAGTTTATCCTTGAGCAGGATAAGTGAGCAACATCTGCATCATTTTTCTCGTCACAGTTTAGATTACAACTGAACCAGATGTAACCACCTCAGAGACCTTCCCTGACCAGCCTCCTCCACAAATACTCTACCATTTTGTCTTATTTTATCTTCTTGGAAGTCTTATTCATTTGTTTGTATGTGTTCTCTCTTTCCATTAGATGTAAGCTCCTTAGCATAAACATGATAGTAGGGTGTCTAGGTTGGCCGAAATAAGTTGAAAGGACAGGGCAGATTCTGCCTGTGGGGAATTAGTTATGAGCATCAACCCTAAGAATTTGCATTCTGTCTTTGGTTTTCCCAGTAGGCTAAATCCTATAATTTTTTCCAAGCCAACTCTGAAGTTTTTAACTTTTTTTCTCTTCTTTTTGCCTAAAGTACCTACTGTAAAACATGAAAATGTTAAAGCAGTAGTTCTCAACCCAGGGCATTTTTGCCCACCCCAGAGGACATTTGGCAATACTTGGAGACATTTTTGTTTCCCACAGCTGGAGAGTGCTACTATCATGTAGTGGGTGGAGGCCAGAGAGGCTCCTAAATATCCTATAGTATACAGAGTAGCCCCTCACAGGAAAGGATTATCTGGCCCAGCATGTCAGTAGTGCCAGGGTTGAGAAAGTGAAAGTCCTTTGCAATGCAATCTCTGAATTATTTTTTTGAGCAACCTTCACTTAAATTTTTATTAATTTTTTAAATAGATTATACATTCATATGATACAAAATTTGAAAGGTGCAAGTGGCATTTGGTGAAGTTTTTCTTCCACCTGTCCACAACCACTTGATTTTCCTCTGCAGTATTACTGATACCTTGTGTACTTCTGAAGATAGTAATTATTCCAGTATTACCCCAGCCCTCAATAGATGTCCCCACCTCTAAAATCAGAATGCACTTAAGATCTATGAAATTTGTTAGTACTGATTTGTATTTTGAGTTATTTTGCTCTTACTATTCTTACTTCCCCAGAGTTTGTATGTACTGGCAATATTCATTATGTCTAATACTCTTTCTGTGTTCTCTATAGCTGAGCAAGGTGCCAAACATATAATAATAGCTAATGTTTTTGAGCATTATTTTGTGCTTGGCACTGTGTTCCGAGTGCTTCACATGTATTAACTTATTTAAAGTTCACAACAGCCTTATGAGGTAAGTTTTGTTATTATCCCCATTTTATAGATAAGAAAACTGAGATACAGAGAAGTTAAGCAATTTGTCCAAGATTGGGGTAGAGCCAGGGTTTCATTCTTACCCACTAGCCTCACTGTTCTCTGCCTGATGTGTATCAGTAGCATGGACTCTCTTTTGGCTTTTTGAGAAGAGGAGTGATGTGATTGTAATGAGGAAAAGGTGTAGGGAGGGGAGAGCCAAAGGGCCAAGAGGCTGGGTAAAAGCCGCTGGAGTAATCTGAGGATGAAGTGATACAGGCCACCTAGTGTGTGCGCCAGGGACACTGAAAATGAAGAACAGGAAAGACACTAGGAAGCAGTCGATTAGCAATTGGTTTGTTGAACTATAACTTACAGTACCCGAGGAAGTTGAACTATATACGCCCTGATCCAACATTTCAGCTCCTAGGTATGTGCTCAAGAATTCTCACAGGTACTCAAGGAGACTCCTGTAAAAATGTATGCTGCAGCACTGTTAGTGAGAGCAGAAAAATTGGAAACAGTTAAATGTCTCTCACATATGGCAGTGCAAATGAATGAACTACAACTACAGCTCTCACACATAAGTGTTAAGAAAAACAAAAAGTTACAGAACACCACATAGAATAGGATACCACTTATATGAAGTTTAAGAACATGCAAAACAAAACCATATATTGTTTAAGATGCATATGTGTCAAGTATAAAAGGAATGAAAAGAGCACAGGAATGAAAAGTGTGCACAAATAAAAATTTATTATTTTTTAAATTCACACAAGTCCCTCTTCACAGAATAGATGCCAAATTGAGAGAGTAGATACTTCTGGGGGGGAAGGAGATTGGGAGCCATTGGGAAGGCGCAACCCAGGGTGTTGCGAGGTTTGGAGAATGAGGTGGAAGTTGTGGATTGTCAGTATTCCCAGGGCATGTTCCTTTATTGCTTATAGACTATAGTACATGTAGACGTATTTATGTGCCGTGTTGAGACTGACTTAATATCTCTCACCGTGTCCAACTTTGCCAGTCTTTCCTGTAACATTTCAGGACAGATCCTTCTTTCTTTGGTTGGACTCCAGATTAAACAGTTGAATTTTAGAGCCCTTTAGGATGAAAAATACCTATCTTTGAACATGTTAAATCCAAGGGTCATTAAAAAGCTCAGGACAGTTAAGAAGCTCATATTGAGAAGCAGTAGTTGAGACTGGCTGTGAGTCCCCTCGCCTGTCAAATGTTCCCACTCTGGTACTTGTAATCATGGTGGGGCACATCATTCAAACTATTCAGAATGTTATTTTTTTCTTTCTTACCCTCAAATCAGGTAGTCGTAGTTCTTAGTTTAATTAGCACAGGTTAAATGTAAATTTAATGTGAGTTCATTATTTAAAAATTTCCAAAGAAAAAAGATTAATTTATTAAGTATTTAAAATGTTAGGAGAAGCCTAGTTCTGAGAACAATCAGTCAGGACTGTGACTTAGCAAAATAGTTCATCAATTAATACAGAGGGGAGAGGATGACAGAAAATTATAGTTTTAATGAAAATAGTGATAAGTCCCTTAAAACAAAAACTACTTTTAATATCAATGATTCTCTTTTTTTCTAAAATGTTAGAATTTCCTTGATTTATATTGTTTTACAATCCCTTTAAATTTTAGGAAATAAGTGCTATTATTTTGCTCTCCAATATTCAAATAAGCTTTTCCTAGTACTAGTTTCTGGTTCCTTCTTGTTTTCTTTTGGGTGTTCCTATTTAATGATCTGTAACTGAAGTAATACATTCTTTTTTTTCAAACCATTGTTCTGTTTCCTTTGTAGGTGTTTCTGACCTAGGTGAGTAACTATGTATATTTTATGTTTAAAGGCTTTTGTTTTGAGTCTTAAAAGACAGAAGTCTTTTTGTTGTGACTATGATTCTTATGCTAAACCATGTAAATAATATAAAATAGGATTATATTCCATGCAATAAATCTGAATTTGATACTTTTGGCATCTATGTGATCTCATAAACAAACATGTTTCATCAAGTGATTGGAATCCTGTAGATGTGAGGGGTGTGTATAATACGGATTTTTTTTTAAACTTTGGAGAATTTCAAATGTTTAAAAAGTAGGAAAGGCTGGACATAGTGGCTCATGCCTGTAATCCTGGCACTTTGGGAGACTGAGGCAGGAGGATTGCTTGAGGCCAGGAGTTTGAGATTAGCCTGGGCAACATAACAAAACCCTGTCTCTACAAAAACATTTTAGTCCCAGCTACTTGGGAGGGTCAGGAGGATCCCATGAGCCTAGGAGTCCAAGGTTGCAAGTGACCTATGATTGTGGCACTGTACTCCAGCCTGGGTTACAGAGTGAGACCCTCTTTCTTAAAGAAGAAGCAGGAAGAAAACTATAATGAACTTCTATGGACCTATCACCCAACTTCACCAGTTACTGACCTTTTTCATCTCATCTATTTCCATCTTCCTCAGCTGATATAGAAGCAGACCCCAGATATACATATCCTTTTACTTGTGAATACTTTCAGTATGTTTTAAAAACATTCACTGTACCATTATCACACCTAAAACTTAACAGTTCCTTAGATGTCCATTCAGTGTTGAAATATCCCCTGTCGTTTCATGAGTTTTTAACAGTTGTTTTATTTGAATCTCTATCCATAGATGTTCCATATGTTGAATTTGGTCAAGATATCTCTTACCCCTCTTTGTTTTTTGCTTTTTTATTTATTGAGGAATTGAGTCATCATATAGAATTTTCCACATTCTATATTTTGCTGTTTGAGCCATAATTCTTAACCTATGGTATATGTTTGGAACACTTTTGGAGTGTGAGATTTCAAACAAAAAATAAATGGGTTTAAGCCTAAATGAGAATCTTTGGGCATAAGTATTTTAAAAAGCTCTCTGATTATGATGGAAAACTCTAATTACAGATCACTATCCTAGATAATGTGTGTTTAAGAAAAGGAACAAAAATTCTTATTAAGTTGCTCGAGCCCCGAAGTTTGAGGTTGCTGTGAGCTAGGCTGACGCCATGGCACTCGCCCCAGGCAAGAGAGTGAGACTCTGTCTCAAAAAAAAAAACAAACAAACAAACAAAAAAATTCTTATTAAGGAAAAGCGCAAGAGAATTTGAATTTGCTTTTGAGTTTTAGAAAAGAGTCTTTAATTGGATGCCTGTTATGACTAATCAAAGTTATGCATCAGAGAAAATATAGAAGTGATTGTATATGTAAACTCTGTCTTTAGAGGCAAACTTATGGTAAATTAGAAAGCCAGTTTATAATTGGTTCAGATTTGAAGGGGATTCCTGAATAAGAACTGATTACCTGAAGGCTTACCTAACTTATATTGCTTGGGATTGAAAATATCTTAGTTGTTGGACACTAAATACTAACTTCTGATTGAATTGGAGAATCGAAATCTCTTCATGTTAGTTACTTTTTGCTTTTTTTTTTTACAGCTGTTAAATTATAATCGCTTGAAGCAAATTACCTTATAGTGATGTATAATTTTGGTGAAATCATTAACTTTTTAATGTGTTTTTCTGTTTAGCTGACAAGCTCTCTACTGACGATCTGAACTCCCTGATTGCTCATGCACATCGTCGCATTGATCAGCTAAACAGAGAGCTAGCAGAGCAGAAGGCCACAGAGAAGCAACATATCACGTTAGCCTTGGAAAAACAAAAGCTGGAAGAAAAGCGGGCATTTGATTCTGCAGTAGCAAAAGCATTAGAACATCACAGAAGTGAAATACAAGCTGAACAAGACAGAAAGGTAGAAGAAATGAAAATTGTTGCCTAATGTTTCAAGTTAATCTAATTTGATCGTCTACTTCTAGAGATCATACTGACAGTCATTGACTTTAAAATATTGCCCGTAAGTCATGCCAATCCACCTTTAGAGGAGAGCTTAGGCTCTCGTTCTTCCAGTCAGAACTTCTAGTGAAGGACCGATCTAGCAGAGTTCCTTTATGTTGAGCAGATACAGAAGTATAAGAAAGTAATAAGATACTGGTATCCAGCATTATCTAGCTCATCAAAGAATCTTTGTTGGATTCTGAGTACATTTTTCTTTGCCAGGGTTATTAAGTGCTTGGTGGTTAAAAATGGATGAAACAACTTCTTTAGCCCTTTCTCTGGGCACATCATGTATAAAATATGTGTCCATGGGCTGATTTGGGAACCCCACCACTCATCCCACCTTTGTGTCTTTTCAGCAGCACAGTTTACCACTTCTTCCTGCTTGAAGCTCTTTTTTCCCTAGGCTACCAGACACCGCACTCTTCTGGTCTTTCTCTCACCTTGACGGCCACTCCTTAGCTTCCCTCTCTACTTAGCCTCTCAAATACTGGTGTGCCTGACATTGGTTCTAAAACCTTTTCTCCAACTAAACTTTCTCTAAGTGCTCTTATCTAGTCTTGTAACTTTGAAGTTTAAATACTGTCTATATCTGATAAATTTATATCTCTAGCTCTCACCTCTGCTTTGGCCTCATATTCCTATCTACTTGATATCTCCGGCTGGATTTTCAATAGTCATTTCATTCTCAGTATGTTCAAAACAAATTTCTTGATTCTCTCTAGCCTGTCTTCCAGACCCTCAACTTTTTTTTTCTAAATAAACCACCATTTACTCAGTTGTTCAAGCCAGAAACATGCTTGGTTGTCCTCCAACTCTAACATCCAGTTCACCAATAGATCTACCAGTTCTGCATCCAGAATAAATCCCAAATCTGTGCACTTTTCTTTCTCCATTACCACCACCTTAGTCTAAGCTATCATCTCAACATATTTCCGTTTTCATACCCTTCTTTCCATGTCTGTTTACACAGGCAGTGGTCTAATCAGATACTATGCTGCTGGAGATCCTCCACTGACTTCATTTAATGTAAAATCCAAATTCTTACCCAATACCAAAAATGCCTCTTAATCTCTACCTGGTGTGAGCCAGGCTCCCCTTCATTTCATTGCTTCAAGCACCTTGGTATTTTTTTCTGTGCCTTGACTGCATCTTCCACCCTGGGACCTTTGTGCTTCTCTGTGCTTGCTCTGCGTGGTACATTGTTGTGTCTTCTCTCTTTAAACCCTGCGCTTTCTAAGCTTAGACGCTACTTTCTCAGCAGGGCCTTTCCTATACCTTCAATCTAAAGTAGAGTCTCTGTGTTACTCTCTGTCACATTGCCTTATGTTTTTTTTTTTGTTTGTTTGTTTTTGTAGACAGAGGCTTGCTGTGTCACTCTGGCTAGAGTGCAGTGGTATCATCATAGTTGACTGCAACCTCCAACTCCTGGGCTCTAGCGATCCTCCTGCTTCAGCCTCCTGAGTACCTGGGACTAGAGGTGTACGACACCACACCTGGCTAATTTTTTCTATTTTTAGCAGACATGGGGTCTCATTGCTGAGGTTGGTCTCAAACTCCTGACCTCAAGTGATCCTTCCACCTTAGCCTCCCAGAGTGCTAGGATTACAGGCGTGAGCCACCGCGCCAAGCCTGCCCTATTTATTTTAAATGTAAGGTAGTAAAAAGGAGGTTAAAGGGGAGTTGATGCTTTATGATAGGTCCTCACCTGCTCAAATTCATACTTAGAAACAAGTATCACAATCCGAGGTGTCCTTTTCATTTACTTGTTTACTGTCTGCTCCATTGAAGCATACACAGTGTGTGAGCAAGAAATTTTTCTGCCTTGAGCACGGTTGCATCCATACATTTAGTGGGCAATACCTGGCACAGAGCTGACACTTTATAAATATTTATGCACAGCCGAATGGATTCATTGAGTCATTGTATTGTTTCTAAGAAAAAATAAGTTTTGAATTTCAGATAATCATTGTTCAGTAATTTGTGATATGATCCATGGCTAATTGTCAGGCAAGATATTATTTTGGTTTGATTTAGTTGGCCCATGGTTGAATTTGAATTCATGTTAAAAATAAGTGGTTTTCGGCCGGGCGCAGTGGCTCATGCCTGTAATCCTAGCACTCTGGGAGGCCAAGGCGGGTGGATCGCTCAAGGTCAGGAGTTTGAGACCAGCCCGAGCAAGAGCGAGACCCCATCTCTACTAAAAAATAGAAAGAAATGATCTGGACGACTAAAAATATATGTAGAGAGAAAAAATTAGCTGGGCATGGTGGTGCATGCCTGTAGTCCCAGCTACTCAGGAGGCTGAGGCAGAAGGATTGCTTGAGCCCAGGAGTTTGAGGTTGCTGTGAGCTAGGCTGACGCCACGGCACTCTAGCCCGGGGCAACAAAGCGAGACTCAGTCTCAAAAAAAAAAAAAAAATCGGTTTTCTTTGTTTAGAAGAAATTATGTTCAATAACTACCAGATACTTAACTAATTTTCTTAATGATTCTTCGAAGTAGGCATTGTTATTCACAGATGAGAAAATAGAGACTTGAGAGGATAAATAATTTCCCCGGAGTCACACATATATGAAGCTACGTTTGATCCCAAGTCTACGTATTAATAGTTATTTTTCTCCCTATTCTGGATTTGGTTACTTCTCAGGGTAATGTGTGATTCAGAAGTGGCAGTGTATGTTTTATGTGGGAGGCAGCCCGATGATGTGGAGAAAATACAAGTTTGGGAGCTAGAGATCCCTGTTTGAAATCTGATTTTTGCCACAGCTGTGTAACCTTGTTTGAATTGCCTTCCAATATTCAGCTTTCTGATTCATTTAAGAAGTAGATGTAAAGGATGGGTACACATACCTGGCACATTATAAGTAAAGGTTCAGGATATGGAAGCTGCTATTATTGTTGTTGGTAAGTCTTTAGTTTTCCTAGAATATGTGGAGAATTGAGAACTAATCATTGTGTTTGCTATCACAGGTAGAGGAAGTCAGAGATGCCATGGAGAATGAAATGAGAACCCAGCTTCGACGGCAGGCAGCTGCCCACACGGATCACTTACGAGATGTCCTTAGGGTACAAGAACAGGAACTGAAGTATGAATTTGAGCAGGTGAGGACCTATGGTAAAGCATCAACTCCCCTTCAGCCTCTCCCCACCCATACATTATTATCGGGCTCTCCATTCCTTTTAATGTATTCCGAAGATGTTGAAGAATGGGGAGAGATTTCAAATGTTACCTAATCTTGGTGGAGTGGGGCTTTTTTATAGCTGCAAAACTACTCCTTTTTACATAAACCTGTGTGTTTATGACCAGACGTGAGTTTCAATGTATATATTTTCTAGTTATTCGGAGTCTTCAAAGTTTTAAGGAGGGTTGATAAAGGGGATTTCAGGAATGCAGACAGTAATACTTGACACATGAAATCTCCTACTTTATCTCCACAGACTCTTACAGATATATGGTAGTGCTCAGATTTTGTAACTGAAGAAACTTCCAGAGAAGTTAAGTTTTGAAATCATAGAAAATTATCAGGATACCTTTAATCATAACTGGTTTCTACTCAGGAAACCATTTATAATAATATTAACTTATTATTTTGTTTTGCAAAACGGGAATGAGTTTTTCTAAATAAGGAGAATTTCCAGAAAATTGAAATTTATGCCAGCATGAAAAGGTATTTGAAATTCTCTTTGACGGATATTTTTCTGAGAAAAATGAATGTATAAGCTCTTAAATAGAAGATATAGAATATAATTTAATTCTTTTTTAGGTTTTTGATGAGGTTAATTTACTGCCTTAAATTGACAAATTATTTTTGACTTGAATAGCCTACTCTCTTCTCCTGTCTGTTTCCTCTAATATTAGGTACCATCAGTAAATTTGTAGAGAATTACACATCAAATACAAGTCAGAAAAATTTCAAAACCTTACACATAATGTAGGAGTTTCATGACAACTATTTTGAGATTTTAATGGCCCTCTTTGCTTCAAGAGATAGGAATTGCTAGAAGATTAGTATTCAGTTAAGAGACTTGCATTGAGGTAACATCACTTTTTTTGTACACTATTTATGTTTTATTTCAGGACCTGGCTGAGAAACTATCTGAACAAGAATTACAGTTTCGTCGTCTCAGTCAAGAGCAAGTTGACAACTTTACTCTGGATATAAACACTGCCTATGCCAGACTAAGAGGAATTGAACAGGCTGTTCAGAGTGAGCATAATCTATGTTATCTTGTAGATAATTTTATTCAATGCAGCTTACTAGGATAATTATACAAGGATAATGGGGTATGTGCATCAATGTTAGGGCATAAATATACTAAAGTCACTCTACTAAATTTTATTCATTTTTTTTGAAAATTGATCCCAGATTCAGTGAGTTTAGAACAGAGAGAGTTGTGAGAGGAAATTAAAATCTAAAAATTAAATCTAAGTAATCTGAAATTCTGTATCTTATTCAGCAGTCCCCAACCTTTTTGGCACCAGGGACTGGTTTATTAGAAGAGAATTTTTCCATGGATGGTTTGGGGGGCTGTGGGGTGAGGCGGAGCTCAGGCAGTGATGTGAGCAATGGGGAGCAGCTGTAAATACAAATGAAGCTTTGTTCTCCCGCTGCTTACCTCCTGCTGTGTGGCACCCCAGATCCTAAGTGTCATGGAAAAATTTTTCCATGGATTGGGGTGGGAAAGGGGCGACAGAGCTCTGCAGCCTGGTCCCTAACAGTCCAGGTGTTGGAGACTACAGCCTTATATGACAAACATGAGATGACTGTTTACAAGGCAGTTTACCCAAGAACACATTTTGGCTATGTGTTGTGAGCCCTGGATGGAGGGAATGGTCAATGTGGCCCCATACTGGCCCTTCAAAGGCTCTGGAGGGTTATCCAGAGCTAGTGATTTGCTGAACCCACCCACTAAATGAACAGTAGTTATACTGAGGCCTCCATGTGCCACATTGAAAAAGAAATGTCTCGACAATGAGGGTGTTGATAATGTGGGTTTCTTTGGGATGTTATGGAATCCTTTTTTGTTATATACATGATAAAAATAAACTCAATACTCATGGAATTTCAAGATTATCCTTTGAAGTTTCCCATTTCTTTACAGGAAATTTGTGATGGCTCTAGCATAAGTCTCAGCCTAATGTAAATAACATGTTTCTTTCTCTGCTACTAAAGATAAAAATACCTGCATTAGATACCATGCAGATGTTAATGACTTCTATGTACTGTTTGACCTTGCATTGTCCTGGGTGTCCCAGGAAGAGGGAAGAGAGACTTAGTTGAGCTTGTGCACATGCATCCTTCCAGGTTTCTTCATGACTTTAGTAAAAATAAGTCCTCATCAAATTGTGTTGTGCCTTACTGCCTCATACGAAGAGGGCAGCTAGGAAAGAACACACTAGAAATTAAAGTGGTGGGGTGGGGTTGTAAGAGGCTCTCATCTCTGGCCTTATCTTCCACATATGTGGGTTTAACTTGTTGAATGTGCATTAGTTCTGTAGATGTAAGTAGTCAGGTGCAGAGAAAAATGTTTTTCTTTGCCTTTTTTCTTTGTAGGTCATGCAGTTGCCGAAGAGGAAGCCCGAAAAGCCCACCAACTCTGGCTTTCAGTGGAGGCATTAAAATACAGCATGAAGACCTCATCTGCAGATATGCCCACTGTTCCACTGGGTAGTGCAGTTGAGGCCATCAGAGTCAACTGTTCTGATAATGAATTTACCCAAGCTTTAACTGCAGCTATCCCTCCAGAGTCCCTGACCCGTGGAGTATACAGTGAAGAGACCCTTAGAGCCCGTTTCTATGTGGTCCAAAAACTGGCCCGAAGGGTAGCAATGATCGATGAGACCAGGAATAGCTTGTACCAATACTTCCTCTCCTACTTGCAGTCCCTGCTTCTATTCCCAGCTCAGCAACTGAAGCCACCAGAGGAGCTCTCCCCTGAGGATATAAACACATTTAAATTATTGTCCTACGCCTCCTATTGTATTGAGCATGGTGATCTGGAGCTGGCAGCAAAGTTTGTCAATCAGCTAAAAGGGGAGTCCAGACGAGTGGCACAGGACTGGCTGAAGGAAGCTCGAATGACCCTAGAAACTAAACAGATAGTGGAAATCCTGACAGCGTATGCCAGTGCTGTAGGAATAGGAACCACTCAAGTACACCAAGAGTAAGGTCCAGGAAGAATTTTGTAAAGTCATATTTCATGTCAAAGAAAATCAGCAGGGTTTGCAGCAAGGGTCCCAGAATTGTCTAGAAATGAGCAGGTTACAAGTACTGTTCTAAATGTTAACACCTGTTGCATTTATATTCTTTCCACTTGCTATCATGTCAGTGAACTCCAAAAGTGCTTTCTTTGCAACTTGTGTAACATTTTCTGTTTTTCAGGTTTTACTGATCAGGCTTGTGAGGCCAATCAAAATAATGTTTGCGATCCGATCCCTACTACTATTGATTCTGCCCTTGGAGCAAACTGAATAAAGCAACAAGATGAAAACTAAGTACCTTATCCCTTTCGAGAGAGTACCATGTCTAGTTTGTTGTGTGTGCAGAAAATTTCCTTGAGAAGCAGCAATAGCAGAAGTAGGAACTTACGGCCACATGGAATTTCCAGACTGTGAATTGGGTCACCACAAGTCCAAGGCCTGCCTCTTGGCTTTGAAGATTTTGGCGAATTGATTCCTGCTGGTAATGCACAAGCCAAAATGCTAATGTATTTATAATTGGGGATATAGCAGTCTGGTGATTAAAAAAATTTCGATTTCTACCCACAAATTAATTCGACAACCCTCAAATGGCTATAGCTTACACAGTTCTAAACCACTGGTAATGCATCTTGCTTCTTTCTAGTACCTGGGACTGTGAACCTCTTCAAAGTGGGGGTGGAGTACCTGGAATCTTAATGAAGGGTTAACTAATTTTGTAGTGTATTTGATCTAGATTGCCATAAAATCTAGAGAACTTTCTCAGCTCACCCTTCTAAAGATTAGGATAATTGCCATATTGGATAAAAACTAACAAATTACTACCTTTAGATTTATTTTTTACTTCATGAAAACCACCACCTCTACATAAAAATACAGACAATTTCTTTTTCAAAATTACAGTTTTTTGTTGGGGGTTTATATATTCACAGAGATTATTGAGTAGGCACTTTTATCTGAGAAACACATATGCAAATCACAAAGGGGATCAGGCTCTAGTTTATGTATCTGCAAGTATATGCCAGCCCCAGAATTTGGATAGTTACATTATGGCATTGACCTTGTTCTTTGATTTTGAGATACATTGGTCCATCTTTGGCCTAGGTTGATGTTGTTAATATTCCCTATGTTCCCTCCTAAGTGGATTCAATAAAATACATCTAGTTTTTCTGATTAGAACACATGCTTTGTGTAATGCCCTTCACTCTGGGCCCTGCCTGGTGATATTAAGCTTTTACTAGAAGATGATGGAGCTGTTCTAAATTCAGTCTTTCTTCCCCTTTGGAATGGCATGAAATTGCAAAAATACATTAACTTGTAAAGCTAAATTTACCTATTTGTCAAATTAGAAGTGCTTTTTATTTTAATTTTTATTTTATTCATGAGATATGTAAAATATTATAGATTATAAAGAAATCTGTTTCCCTTGGAGCCCTGAAATAACTTCCTTCAGATGTGATTATCTGAGCTCACAAAAAGTAAGCACTACTGAGTGGTTTATTTGAGCTCTGTCAATCAAAATAATAACCACAGGCTTTCAAATCTCAGTAGTTCCTTTAACAGATGCCCCCTGCCCCATTGCTTATTAGGAACCAGGGTGATTTTGAAAAGCCAAGGCCTTTATTTTCCTTCCTCATGCCTAGTAAAACTCAATCTTTCTGAGATGCCACTCAGTAACCACTTACTCCTCAGCACTATGAGGAGATGGAATCCAAAGGGCCAAGTTTGGGGAAAGGTAGATAAAGCTCTGAGCTGTTAGGGCAGGTCAGCTTCACGTCAGCATGTTTTCTCTTAAGTCACACCACTGCCACTTCCATAAAGGTCATGTAAAGTTAAAATCATACGTCCTGCTTTCAATCTGTTTTGGCCTTAAATTATTGCCTTATTGCCTTCTTCCTGATTGCTGTAGGACAGTGTTCCAACATTTTAAAATTCATGCCTCCTGATTTAACATGAAAACTGATCGTTGCTTTCATGTTCTTTAAAGTTTCATAATAATGTAACAAACTAAAATGTAATTTTCAACAGCCTTTTTAAAAGGCACACTACTTGTGTATTCCTATGTGTTATTAATAATTTAAACCCTCTGCATTCTCTTAACAGGTTCTGGATAAAAGCAGTCTCCAAGTCCCAAATGAGTTGTGCCACCAGTTTTAATTAGTAGCTTGCTTGACTCAGTGCAGAACAGATCATTTGAGTTAACACAGAAGGGAAATAAAAAGGCTTAAATGTCAGGCAAATTATTTTCATCAGGTCCAGCGCTCACCTTTCCCCTGAACTAAATGCCTATGCTTCCCTGGTTTCTTTCCCTTTGCTGTATCCTGGGGCCCTGAAGTTGGCTGGGAACATGAGAAAGCGAAGGATGGGGGCAAGGAGGAGGGTCACCTGGCCACTATGGCTCTTGTCACCTCTTGTGTAGAGGTGACAAGGCTTCACTAGCTTGTTAGTTTCATTGAAGAGCTGCTGGAGGGTCTATGAGGCCGGAGCCAGTGAAGGGGCCATTGTAGGAACAGACTCCATTGGTGCCAGTGGCAAAGCTCAGGCTGTTCTAGGAGTAAGTTCTGTCGTGACCTGTATCTTCTTGGACCTTCTTCGTTTTCAGGAGTCTTAAATCTTGCTCAACTCTGAAAAATATTTTGGCCTTGATTGCCAGCAGTCCTGAGTCCTCTATAAAATCCACAGGTAGGCATTGTTAAATAGGCTACTTCCTGGGTCAGGCCGAAGACTTACTGCCTAGACTTTCTGTACCTTTTGATTATCCCATGTTGCCATACATCAGCCAAACCATATATTTCTCTGGTAAAATGCCTGTCAAATCTAAATGATTCTATAAAATCTGCCCTGCCCATCCATGCTCCTAGTGACCCAGTCTCATAGCATATCCCATTTTAGTGTTTTACAAACTTTTTTGACCGTGAACGGCAGTAAAAAGTTTACATCATTATCTGGTACACTTATGCATGTGTATCTACATGTACATATCTGTGTTGCAATATAAAAATACATCACAAATATCACATTACTGCATGTGATGTGTTTACATGCGCCATTTCATTAAATTCTTGTTATCGTGCCCAAAACTGATTTCAAACCCTGTGGTTTGAAAGACAAACACTACCCTATATAAAGCCAGTGACAGTACAATCTAACATCTTTTCCTCTAAGCCTAGTGCTCGGTGTAGCATTTATACAGCAGCTAAGGATACCAGATGAGTAAGGTTTCAAAATCAGCAAAGCCTTTGCATAGAAGGTGGCATTCATTAAAATTCATTAAGCATTTACTAAGAAGTACCTAGGGCCAGATTTGAGTTTGAGTCTAAAGACATTTGGGATCTTTCAGTGCTGTCGAGACTTTTGCTTGAATATTTTGATAGCTGTAAGTCCATTTTATTGTTAGAGTCCAGTGGTATGTGGAACCAAAAACCGAGTTTCTGATTTCTACACATTGGTAATCTAACTCTGAGGCAACATTGAATGAATTTATTCCACATATTAGGACTCTTCCTTTTTCTCCTTCCCATTCCATGGGAGTCCTTATTCCCATTTGCTTTTCTGGTACTCTGGTTTCTCCTGTTTTTTAAAAAGTTACTCAGAAATAGTTTCAATATCCTCAGTTCCCACTATACAAAAGGCTCCTTTTAGATTTCTTGACATATGTTGCTTTATGTACTGTTAATGCCAATGCCTGTCAGCACTGGTGTCATTAAAGCAGCACATTCCCTTTTAATGCTACAGGGCTTTTCAACACTTGATTCTGGTTCTGATTGGATCTGGGTTATAACTCATACCTTTCCTCCTTATATCAGTTTGTTTAAATTGTTCAAATGATGGCTAGGCGCGGTGGCTCAAGCCGGTAATCCTAGCACTCTGGGAAGCCGAGGCAGAAGGATTGCTTGAGCTCAGGAGTTCAAGACCAGCCTAAGAGCGAGACCCTGTCTCTACTAAAAATAGAAAAAATTAGCCGGGCATGGTGGCGCATGCCTGTAGTCCCAGCTACTTGGGAGGCTGAGGTAGGAGGATCGCCTGAGCCCAGGAGTTTGAGGTTGCTGTGAGTTAGGCTGATGCCACAGCATTGTAGCCCAGGCAACAGAGTGAGACTGTGTCTCAAAGAAAAAAAAAACGTGAGTTTCAGATCACAAATATAAATTTTTCCTATGTAAATTTTCCCCATTCAGCTGAGAAATGTTTTGCTGATACTGTTCTATGAGGGTGGAGGAGTTCTGCTGTACCACTAAGAAACCACTTGTTAATGCCTTTTAGGGGTGCAGTACTTGAATTGTATGGATGTGTAGGCAGTAGTGAGGAAACAGATGGATAGCAAATACAGACTACTCATCAGGAGTAAAAGGAACACTGTAAAAAGGTCAACTTTAGAACTTTATGAGGGAAATCCATATGCACAGGTTTATGAACAGAGGGTTGAGAACCAGAGGAGGTAAAAACTACTGGGGCTGGGCCTGGAGTAAGGTGATAAAATTGAGGGGACAGCTGAGACCAAAAGCAAAAATTAGAGGTTTATGACTTGGGCATAGAAAAACATCTTTTACTGATACTAGAGGCTAGACTATGGTGAAATAAACATTTATAGAGGAATTGGAGACTTATCCTGTAGGCCTTAATTTTTCTCAGAACTTCAAGACAGTTATTTGCTCAGTGGGGGTTTGGAACATCTGTAGCACAAAACCACTGAGCTACAAATCACCCACTTTGAAAGTCCACCACAAACCAATTGACCATTGGATTTTACCCGTCAGCTGTAGCTGCCTAGTAACAGGATACGGCTCAGAGTTAGGGCTTGATAGGAAGAGGCATGCTATGTGTCTAAGGATTGTACTGACAGCTAAGGCCAAGTCGGGCATCTGCAGGTGCCGATGAACGAGAGGAATAGGAAAGGGGCCAGTTAACCTTGCAGGCAGCCAGGTTATCTTTGTAAACCAAGATTAATAACTGATTTACACTTTGTCCTTCTGTGAATTTTTTTTTTTTTTTTGAGACAGGGTCTTGGTCTCTTGCCCCAGCTAGAGTGCAGTGGTGTCATCATAGCTCACTGCAACATCAAGCTCTTGTTCTCAAACCATCCTCTTGCCACAGCCTCCCAAGTAGTTGGGACTACAGGTGAGCACCACCACACCTCACTAATCTATTTCTTGTACAGACGGGGTCTTAACTCTTGCTCAGGCTGGTCCTGAGCTCCTGAGCTCAAGTGATCCTCCCACCTTGTCCTCCCAGAGTGCTGTAATTCCAGGTGTGAGCAACCGCCCACAGACCAAATTTGCTTTGATGTGGAGCAATACGTGGATGCTTAAGAACCTAGTTACTATACTGGTATTTTATTTTTTTTATCCTTCAATTAGATGCCTTAACTGACATTCCAGAACACATGAACCAAATACTTAGGTTTCTAAGGATGTATGACAATGGTAAATGCAGATGGGAACACACATTAACAAGTGGCAGTTACCATAGCATCTCATAAATGTCCACTCTGGCAGGGTAAAGATAAAATTGCTCGTCTGGAGAACTCATAGGGTGCCTCAGTAAATCTGGGAGTCAAGTATGTGCAGAGCAGTCTGTGGAGGAAGCCCTTATGAAGGTGGGGATGCTCCTGCAGACGAAAGTTCTTACTGGCTTCCAGCACCATTTAGAAGTCATGGTAGTAAGAGAAATGCTAAAAGTAGAAGTTCTTGACCAACTTGATTCCCAGCAATACACGATGTCCAGACTTTCCACATGGCTTTGTCATCACTAGCCCTCATTTTGACCCCTAAAGAAGGTGCCAGCATACAAACAAAAGAGGGAGCGATAAAAAACTCTGGAATGTTCTAGTTGGAAGACTATGGGAAAGGCTATATTAAAATAATGGAAATAACACACATGTACATTAATTACAAATTTTATTTACAGTCTTCATTTTATGAGTTGAGCAGCCTAAACTGCCATTATCCTGTTTAATCAATTTTAAGACGCATAATTTCACATATAAACATCCCAGAAATTGGACACTATTGACTCAACAGCAATTGTGATGTAATTATAATTAGAGACTGTCTCTTCAGAAGAAGGAAGGACCAGCAATGTAGCAGCACATCAGGCCCACAAAATCTTTAGTCCAGCGGCAGGGAGAGGGTAACTGCAAGCTGATGATGGCAGTATGAGGTCACCCAACACCACTTGAGGTATACAGAGCTTATCCTGACCACAAGAGCTACCGACCTCACTGTGTCTGAGAAATGAAAAGGGCAGTGCTGTTGCTTAAATGGTAAGCCTTGAATGCTACAGTTAATAGATGGTTTGGCAAGTAGCAAGTTAGGGGCCTAATCTAAATAAATTGGTGTTGTATCAACTGTGTACTTCATAGTAACAAATTCACCAAATCTGTATCCTCTTATTTCTTTGTAACATTGTTAAATATTAACATCCCAGTTCTCAAGTGTGATTCCAGCAGCTATGGTGAACCCATTACTGCTCCTGAATTTCCCACTTTCATTTGCCTTCATTGATGTCGCTGTCGCTGTCACTGTCGTCATCACTGTCACTGGTCAATGCAGTTAGGTTGCCCAGGGCTTCCCTGTAAGGAAAAGAAACTGGAGGGTTACACTGCAAATCAGCTGGGAGCTGGGGTTCTTGGTATATGACATTCACCTCTAATCTATCTGTTTTGAAACAGAAAAAGGGACCCTGCAGCTGTGTGAACTGTATTAAGAACAAAGGAAGCCCAGGTGCGATAGCTCACGCCTGTAATCCTAGCACTCTGGGAGGCCAAGGCAGGAGGATCCCTTGAGCTCAGGAGTTTCAAGATCAGCCTGAGCAAGAGTGAAACCCCATCTCTATTGAAAATTGAAAAATTAGCCAGGTGTCATGGCATGTGCCAGCAGTCCCAGCTACTTGGGAAGCTGAGGCAGGAGGATCCCTTCAGCCCAGGAGTTTGAGGTTGCAGCAAGCTATTAGGATGCCACTGCATTCCAGCTAGGGTGACAGAGTGAGACTCTGTCTCAAAAAAAAATTACAAAAAACAACAACAACAAAGGAAAAGGTTGCAACAGTCAAATCGATAGGCTTCCCTGATTTGTATGACAAATGAAACTGTCACTCAACTACTACATTCTGACTTTTTGTTAGGAAATACAGGGGACAGAAAGCTATAAACATATGAATGGGCAGATGGACAAATGGTCTGTACCATTTTATAACCTTTCCCTTATGATGAGGACACAAGACCCACTTACTTTTGTTCCTGGTTGATTGGAAAGTCAGTTATTACTCTCTGGATGAGGCCCTCACAAATCGGTAAGCTGAAGGCACTTGCCAGCTTTACCACCTCGATGGCCCGCACAGGACTGTTAGACACTTTTGCACTGTCCATAAACTCATTCAGCAACTCGTTTCTGTAAAAGAAGGGCAAAATATGAACATTCTCCAACTAACCTCTAAACCCCTTCAGTCAAAGATTTAAAGGCAAGATCCAGTATAAGTTCAGTAATAAAATCCTTAACAGTAGCTTTGGAGGCATGAAGTTAGACATGAAGTCTAACTTTCAAGGACCAAAGAGATTATGAACATTCATTCAATGCGCCTTCACTGAGGATCTACTCAACATATATCCTATGTGTTGATAATTGAGCACCGATAAAAAACAGTGCTTACCTCAGGATGCCCTGGATGGTAGGGGAGACTGACAGTTTGTCTGCCTGACAAACAGGAGTGCCCAAACGTGGTCGCTGAAGTATGTGAAGAAATTCCCATCACCCACCATGAGTCAAACCCATGGCAGCTACTTCCAGGCTGCACAGGGGGAAAAGTGGGGGGACTGTTAATTTCAACTTACCTAGGGATCTTATTATGCTTTCTGAAAAGCCCCAACATTTTCCTGTTGAAGATGAGACAGGAGAAAGATTATAAATACTAACTAACAGAAAAACAAAGCAATCAGATAACTGTAGCTGTCCTAGCCCTGTTAGCTACTGAAGACACACATCTGTGGCCTCACTGGCTCCCAACTCTGTACATCAGAATCACCTCAGGTGCTTAAAATCCCTCCCCACAAACTCCATATATCTATATTACAAGTTTCACAGGTAAATCTGATATACTGCCAATGTTGAGAACTACTGGTACTGGATGAGTATCCCTAATCTGAAAATCTGAAACGCTCCCAAATCTGAAACCTTTTGAATATGAACATGATGCTCAAAATTTCACAATTCCAAATTTTTGGACCAGGGATGCTGACCTGGTATGTATAATGCAAATATTCTGAAACCCAAAACACTTCTGGTCCCAAGCATTTTGGGTAAGGGATACTCAAACCTGTATTTGTCCTCTTATAAAGGATCATCTCTGTCTTCCCGGGGAGGGAATATATCCTATGTACAGTTGGGGGAGGCATGAAACAGAGCATAGTCTGTTTCCCTATTACAATTATGTTATGATGAGCAGGCTCAGATTGAGGCAACAGTCTCATGTAAGTGCTCACCATCAGCCTGCCACGTGCAGGACAAAGGAGAAACACATACATTCAGCTCCCATGGCTCAGCTGAGGTCCGTACCCCTGCGCCAATCATCACAGCCTGATTATAAGGACGTGTGTGCCAACTAACACACACTTTGTTAACTAAGCTAACAAACAAATGCGAATGTCAAATGTTTCTGTCACCAGCAGCAGCACAGTTGCTAACAGGTCATGTGTGTGAGCCACACCTGTAGACAAGTTGAGACAGAAAGCCTTCATCTTTTGCTGGAGATAGTTAATAGCCACATATACTTTCTCATACAAAGAGCCATGCATAAGTACCCCCAACTTACTGATTCAGCCCACACATATACAACACAGGATACAACAGAACCACCCCTACCAAAGTATCCTTTTGCTAACTTCTGGAAAAACGAATATGCATAAGGTCTCCATTCTAAAACATTAAAAATCAGCATGTGAATAAAGTGCTGATAAAAACGTAAGCAGAATACAGTGGCACAAATCAAAGATGGGAGCTAGTCAAGGCCATGTTTAATAAATGCACTTAAACGCCAGCTTCCAGAAATCCAAGTACAGAGCCCACATTTTAAGCTGAGGGGTGGGGTAGGAGGAGCACCCAAAAATGATGCTTCAATAACCCAAAAGACCAAAACATTTTCAAAACGTTTTTTTGATATTGTTCCACGTAAGTGGACAAATGAGGTTAAGTGACTTAATTGCCCACAAGAAGCAGAAAGGTCAGAAATGGAAAGAGAAGTCTCAGCTCATTAGAACCATACCTTCTCTCAAGTACATTATGCATGTTGGTCTTCTTCTAGAAGTTTGCTTTTTAGCATTTCCCATCAAATATCTGTTATATATTCTAGTTTGACTCCTGATAAACTACATGTCATACAGCCAAACTGGAGAACCTCTACTGACCTGGGTAAATGTTTTAGATCCAATGTTTAGATCCTAATTTACACTTGTGGTATTGTACTCACCAGGCTTCCTGGGTTCTCCCAGCCCTTAAAAAGAGGATAGCTATACAGTTAAGAGGGATGGCAGGCCAATCCGGGGCAGCCTGTCTGGCATCTTGGCTTTCATATGTAGATTTGATATCAGCAGCACAGTCAGCAAACTCCACCTGAAGCTGAGAGGGTTTGAGAGTCAGCAAAACTGCCTAACTGGTTTCATGAGAATTTCAGTTCAGGGAGACTACCTACCATAGGACCATTAAAATTTTTGAGCCATCCATTTTACCATTTGAATATATCACGTATATATTCATGTGATATACAGCATGCAAGTAATATGGTAAAAAAGAGAAAAGGACCCCATCCTGGGATAAATAATTTGATTAGCCACATCTTTCAAATTCAACTATGGGTTTTCTTTTTAGCTGGAAATTGTTTTTAAAAGCAAGCTGAAGACAGAGAAAAGCTAATTTCATGTTGCTTGCTTTGGACTACAGGAATGAGGGTGACTTTAGGAATGGTATTCTGCTAACAGCAAGATATGTTTAGATGTTTCATAACTTAAATCTGGTTTTGGGTGGCAGAACTCTCCACAATGATAGATGAAACCCAGGAAACTAATCTTTTTTTTTTATTTCAGCATATTATGGGGGTACAGATGTTTAGGATACGTATGTTGCCCTTGGCCTCCCTCCCCCAAATCTTAAAGCATCTCAGTATTAGAGGATATATGGGTTAGTACATACCTAATAATGGTAACAAAACTTGAGTTTCAATACAGACCTACCTCTGGTGGGTGTTTATCCCTTGCCATGAGAATCAGGATCTCTTGCCTCAGTTCAGTGCGAAAAGTATGACCATATTCTTTACTATCTTGAAACAAAAATGGAATACGGGAGTGATCACTACCATGTAATACCAATACTCTTTTTGGCTGGCTCTTGCCCAATGTCAGCTGTCAACCTTATTTTTTGGTGGGCAAAAAATTAGTTGCTGAAATTATCTATTCCAGGTTTATCCAGGATTTCAGAAAACTGGCAGGATGATTCACAGTAAGAACAAGTAAGAGTAGTGAAAGCCAATGCCAGTAACTGGTTCCCAGTCAAGTATTAAACACTGCTCCATATGGTAAGACACTGTTTTACAGTACTTGGAAGTTTTCAATGTTATTACGATTGTTTTTTTGAAATATGGTCTCACTCTGTTGTTTGGGCTACAGTGCAGTGGTGTAATCACAGCTCACTGCAACCTCAAACTCCTGGGGCTCAGATGATCCTCCTGCCTGAGCCTCCCTAGTAGCTACAACTACAGGGTGTGCCACCATACCTGGCTTTTTGTAGAGATAGGGTCTTGCTATTGCCCAGGGTGGTCTCGAACTCCTGGCCTCAAATGATCCTCCCACCTCTGTCTCCCCAAATGCTAGGATGGGGTGAGCCATGGTGCCCAGCCTTCAATGTTCTTTTAAACAGCCGTTAGAGAAATCTTGTGAAATAGTAGGGCAGAACTATTGCTCAGTTTCTCAGACATGGAAACTAAGGCAGATAAAAACTGACTTTATGATAATACCACAGCCACCTAGTGGAAGAGATACAGAATATCTGTTTCATTTTGCAGCCAATTTATACATGTAAGACAGACCCATACACGCCCATGGTCATGACTGTTTCTCAGAAAGATAATCCTCATTGACTGTGCTTAGCAAAGTGATGCAACACTGGCACAGAGGAACGGTACAGGCTTTGAGGTCAAAGACCTTAATTCAGATTTAGAGTCTGCAATGCACAGGTTTGGATTTATGACAGGCCCATCCTCAGCAAACTCTGACCCTGAACCATTGCCTGGCCTCTGTGCCCTAGTTTGTTGCACAGTGGAAGAAAAAAAGAAAAAAAAAAAAAAGGAAACCTAACCTTTCCAAATTTGAGGAATCATTTCTAGCCGATTGGCCACATCCAATGCTTGGAGAAGATCTATCAATGTTTGGGAGTGGGGAAAGAAGACCTAATTAAGAGAAATACATTTTTAAAGCATTAACCAACAAAGATACCCACAAATTCATCTACAATGATAAATGACAAGTAATGAACCATCTTACTGAAGGTATCAGGTCCTTATACCACTTCAAGGTGACATCAATTTGTTCCATTAGACAAATTAAAGTGAAGAACTTAGAGCTGTCATGGAGAGAGAAAGTACAGTTAGTCTAAAATCCCTAGGTGTAACAAGACAAGAAATAATTAGTGAAATTACAGCATAGTTATATGATATGTTACAAAGAACTTTAAAATATTTACAAACAATTCAAGTTTCACGGGCCAGTGCTTGAACCAGAAGTTGCTAACCTGTGCTCAACTTCCCAATTAATACCATCTTACTCCCAACTGGTCATTTATGACTGCCTCCTCAGTACACTCCTAGGTCATGGCGAGCAGATACTGAATATCGTATTCATTTTAAAAACATTCAGTGTGAAGCAAGGATTTGGACAGACAGACAAAACAATCCTCACACACCTATTAACGGATTACCTCCTTAAGTTCATGTTTATATCTGCCTAAAAGCAAACCCATTAAGGGAACCTCTCTAGGCTCCAGTACTTTGATCTTTGAATATAAAAGCAAGGGGCTGGGATGAAATCTTTAGGGACTCACCCTGCTATAACCTTTTGAAAATATAAGAGGAGCATAAGGGAAAAAGATACGTAGATTTTTAAAGTGTTGCAAAGAAAAAAATCTCGAAGGATACAAATTAGACTTCCAAATGTAGCAGTTTTACCACGGCTTTAATTTCTAAGTGCTCAATTAACCTGTTAACTATTAAATCATGGGAATGCTGCCTGAATCCAGACTTGAACTATGAAGGGCCACCAACAGCCTCCCACTTGCAGACTCTACTAATTAATGCAAAAGGACACATTTCCAACACACTTACTAATAGAAATTACGACGATGATCAGATCCAATCAATTTCCAGTTGTCTCCAGTGTTTAAAAGTCCATGTACTTGGTAAGCAAGGTCTAGATCTCTGAGAGACGAGCACTGAAAATTTGCAAGTATTAAGTATCACAGTGATATCCTTATCAGCCAAATAGCTGTTCATTACATAAAGAAAAAATGTAAAGTTCCTTGTGAAAATGCTGACTTAATTTACTATTGGTTGACAGCAAATAAGTTACAAGAAATTGGTGGTGGGGGAAAACAAACACCAAGTTTTCTTAAATTTTTAAAAAAATTATTTTGATTTAGCAATTGTACCTTTAGAAAGTAATTGTACAAAAACACCTGGTCAATTGCACAAAAGACACCTGGAATGCTCAGTCTACCACCACTGCACTAGCAAAAACTCCATAAAGTAACTAAAAACCACTCACAGAAGAGTTAAATTACAGTTCCTTCCTCCTATGAAATACTGCTTGCTGTCAACAAATAAAATACCATGGAAGAGTGTCTGGGTGTACATACATTTGAGAAGCCAGAGAAAAAAACCTGGGAGGATACATACTAAATCATCCTTATAGAATAGGATAATTTTTTTCACCTTAAAATTGCTTGAAATTTTTCCCACAATGAGCATGATAAAACAAAAAACTGAAATAAAAACCACTATCAATTTTAAAAGTTTCCAATATGAAATACTCTGAAAGCTTATTTGAGCAGAGGCATGAAAAAAGGCAATATATACAGTAAACACAGGGTAGGAATGTTATATGATTAAAAAGTATAGATTTTAGGGAAAGAAGGAAAACAAAAGCGAAGACATGAACAGAACTAAGAAGAAGTGAAAGAACCAGGGAGAAAACTCCAATTACAGATGAATTTAGGAAATGGATAGTAACCTTCTTCTAAAAAAGGAAAAAGAAGTTAAGTAAGAGATGGTACTTACAACTTTCATGGCTGACTGAAAAAACAAATCTGAAATCAAAGTTCACAAGACCTTTGGTTACTATGGATAAAATGTATTTTCAAGTCAGTAACATTAATAAAAATCCTTCCAACAAAACTGCTAAGGTATAAGATAAAGCTAAGGGAATCAACACTCAAGAGAGGAAGTACACACTAATGTGTCAGACATTTTGCCTTTCTCAGAATGATCACCCCAAGTATTACTAAGCTAAAAGGAAACCCTGCCCTCATCACAAGGCCTCTAAATAACCGGCACTCAGGAAAACCAGCCCTGTCTTTAGAGTAGGAAAACACAAGCAATTTCTGAACATACCATCATCCAAGTCCTTTGGAGAAAATTTCTTTCCCATTAATTCATTCATTATATCATAGATGATCAGGGATGATCCTTTTGAAGGGCTTTCTACAGAACAAGAAAGTAAATGTGTTTTATCATGAATCTACTTCCTGTACTACCACCAAACTCACAGCATGTAGTACAAAGGGACACATTTCTCCTTCTTACATCTCCAGCCTAAAGCCAGCATACAGCTGGGCAGGGGCCCAATGTTTGCCAAAGGAATCACTGCACCCTGCAGAATGCAATTCTCTGTTAGATCTGTGACAATCATAGGTCTCTGTGCAGGTGCTCAGTCCCTTCCTTCTTCATTTCTTCACAAGCCTGACTCTCACTGGAGTGGGAGGCAGACACCAACACACACACACCCTCACCAAAGCATCATATTTAGGAAAAAAAACATGTTTTCTGCTAGTAATCACTTGTGTTCCTTTAAGCGTAATCAGAATGAGAAGGCAAAGGAAAAGGAAACTAGAGAATTGATGGGGGCAGTTCTTAAAAATCACATGAACTGAACACTAATAGGTCAGAAAATCCACCTACATTCACCTATGTTATTCCTAGTCAAATACTTATCTATACTCCCTTCCTGACCTTTTGTATATGTAAGTGATAACATAGTTATAATGATAGCACAGATATATTTTCACAATTTCCTCAGCATGTTTCCATTTGCTTACCTTCCTAATGATTTTATTAGTTACATAATAGTCTAGTTTATATGTATTATTTCTATGTTATTTTAAGTTCTCCCCTTTAGGTAAATTCCTAGAAATTATTATGGCAGACAGCCAATTTATATACATAAGACAAACCCACACTCCTTCCCCTACCCCAGTCCACACAGTCATGGCTACTACTTAGGAAATACAAGTACCTTTGACTTTGGTTAGCACCGAACCAAAGTGATACATGATAGTATGAGGAAAGGAATAGAATTTGAGGTCAGATATACTAGTTTCACCACAATCTCATAAAGTTTTAAAGGATCTAGTTATCATGGAAACTGCTTATCTGTTTCCAAGATAAAATCAGTCGCCTGTTTGGTTTTTTCACTAAAAAGATAATTAAAAAACAAAACAAAAAAACTTGCCTATATAGGTGAAGATGTGGATTCTGCAAAATTAGCCCTTCAAACCAGAGAATCAAGTTTCTACCTATAGTTCTTATAGTCTATCACAAGAAGGAATGGAGAGAACTGTTGTTTCTGAACCCGAGGGTACTTTCATAGGCTGGGGGCAAATAGGTAAGAACCAACAGATTCTGACTGCCTACTGTATGCCTTCCAAGCATGGTACCAGCCATTGTTGTGTTATTTATTTAATTACCACACCCTGATGCGATTATTCAGGTAGGTATCCAATCCCTTTGACACAGCTGGTAAATAGATGGTCTAGCTGAAATTTCAGCTCAGGTGTGCCTTGCTCCAATGCCCATTCTACAGAGCACAGCTCTAACTGGAACTAACAAAAGTGGGTGACAAATGGAGCCTCAAGGTCCTCCCAAAAGGCTTCACAATTAATTCAACCTTCCTCCAGAGTGGTACTGTCCACTAACTTTCTGAGAAGATGGAAATGTTCTATATCTACATCTTTCAGTATGGGAGTCACTAGCCATGTGGTTACTAAGCACCAATGCAAAAAAAAAAAACAATTTTTTTTTTTTTTTTTTTTTACTTAGTATTTTTTAGAGACAAGAGTCTCATTCTATCACACAGACTAGAGTGCAGTGGTGTGATCATAGCTCACTGTAACCTCAAACTCCTGGCCTCAAGCCATTCTCCCATCTTGGCCTCCCTAAGTGCTAGGATTATAGGCATGAGCCACTGCACCTGGCCTATTTTACTTAATTTCATTAGGTAATGGCATATTAAGTAAAATTTCATTGGTTAATGGCATAGCTCTAGAGAACAAAAGGAACTTCAAACTGAAATACCTTCTGTCCATTCCTATTTGTACACCAAAATTGCTAGTACATTTTATAACCCTCTCCCTTCCAGCTCAAGTTTTATATCAAAAACAAGATTACTACTCTCGAGTATAGCTTTTTGCTCAGGCTGTACATGTTAATTTATGAATTCTCTTTTCTTAATTGCAACAATTAATCACATAAATTCAAGGAAGTGGTCAATTTCCTACATAAATTAATACAATTTAAGGCCATACATACCATGTTGATAAAACAGCTGAATAATATGGTGATATGTCGCAAGCGAGGGTTCTCAAATTACCAGGTAGATGGAAAGAATAAGAAATAAAGTAAAAACACAGCAATCTAAAATATAGCTTAGTGAGGCACACTGAATTAAAAACCTACTAATGTTACTATTTAAGCAAAAGATGCATTTCTATTCCTTTGAATAAAAATATTTTTTAGCTCACCTAATTAATGTAAAGGTGAAAAATTATCATAAAGATTATATCACTTTCGCAAAGTCAAAATACCTATTACCAATAAGATTCTTCATTGAGAACAGTAAAGCATATTGTACTGAACTGACTTCCAAAGCAACCTTTGATAAATAATTAATGAAAAATATACAACAGTTCACTTCCTTTTTTTTTGAGGCAGGGTTTTCCTCTGTTGCCAGGGCAAGAGTGCAGTGGTGTCATCATAGCTCACGACCTCAAACTCCTGGGCTCAAGGGATCCTCTTGCCTCAGCCTCCCAAGTAGCCGGGCCTATAGGCGAGCAATACGATGCCCAGATAATTTTTCTATTTTTTTGTAGAGACGGGGGTCTCGCTCAGGCTAAAAATACACAACATACAAGCACACGCTTGGGTTCAAATACCTAATTATGCTGGAAAAATGTCAAGAAATTTAAAACTAGGTAACTCGAAGTGATCAACTCTCATAATCGAAATACCCATTAAAATGTACCTAAAATACTAAAAGAACACTCTAATTTTCTATGAAGAACATGAAGATGATAAAGGTGCTTCCACAATAAGTTGATGTAATAAAGTTTGCCAAATGTGGAAAGGAAATTCCTAACATATGTAAACAGCAAAAGAATTTACATGTCTCATTTGCTTATGTGGCCCTGAAATGTCTGGTCAGAAGGGTCTTCAATGAGGACCCCAAGATGCACCCTCACCTATTCCGACAGCTTTCATTTCACGTAAGGTCCGTAAGGCTGGCATCCTTGCAAGTACATAAAATCTTCTGAGACATTTCAGAATGGTATTAAAAGTCTGCAGATTTGGTTTTACCTTCTGTGCAACCATTTGTTTCAGTAGCTCCTAGTTAAATCAAGAGCAAGCAGTTTTTATGCCTAGGTAGACAATTTGCCCTACAATCTGTATTTCATACAAAAAGAGAGGATTTAGCTTTCTTGCTATGTCTACAGCAGGTTAGTAACTATATCTTTATTTTAAGAATTACTTATTAATTAGGACCAGTGATTCTGCCTTTTAGAGAAGCCCGCAATTCAATCATCCACCCTACTTGATGAAGGCGTCCAACTGTCCTCACTTGTCTACCTATGAGAGCTTTCCAAGAAAAGACTCAAGCGAAACATTAGACCAGGATACAAAACATGTTTCTATTCCTAAGTTACTAGACAAGAGTCTATCCAGCGATTTCAATTTTTTGAACTTCATGATAGGAACTTCACAATAAATATGTGTGACTTTTGTAACAGAAAAATTGTTACGAGAAATACATGAATAAAGCAACCCAGGTCTTCCAGAATTCTAGCTATATGCTCTGGGTCAAGTAACTTTTTCTTTTCATGTGTCCGACACAGCTACTTAACCTATAAGGCTGCTGGAAGGGTGATTTAACAGTAACTGCTATGCAGTGACTGTCACATAGATAGATACTCAATGAATGCTGTCTTTCCCCACCCCCAGTGTATTTCTGGTAAAGGACATTTAAGGCCTATTAAAAGATAAACTGAGAGTTTCTCCTTACCAGTGTACTATTCCATTTTTCCTCAAAATTCTCATCCATCCCCCATATTGTTGCTTCAATCAATGCATTGAATGTGTATACATCAGCTGTGAAAGAGTAAAATAACAAAATTTGAGGTTGAAGATTAATCCCTAAATAGCTGAGTTTAAGGCAAAGTAGTCATTCCTATTAGTCTCTTGGCTAATCACCACATTCCACAAAACTAGAAAACAACTCTCCTCTCTGAATCTTTCCTCCTGCTTCAGTCACCAATGTCACAGGAAACGGTAAAACATAGGCCAATGATTGAGGAAAGATCCAAAGACTTTACAGATTCTTCAGAGAAGGAAAGAAAAGGAGAGAGGGATGGAGGGAAGTTCTCAAAACAAACTCACCATGGAGTCTGTTGTTTAATAATTCAGTGTACAAGTTTAACGCCTGCTCATAAGCTCGGTGCTGGAAAAGGAAAAAACAAGCATCATCAAATTCATTCGAGTATTTGCGTATCTACTGTTCTAGGGTTTGGAAATAGAGCAGTAAACAAAACAGACCAGGCTCTTTTCTTGTGAAGGTTATACTCTAGTGCAGTGGTTTTCTACCCAGGGGACACTGGGTAATACCTGAACATATTTTTAGTTGTCACACTGAGGGTGGGGGAGAGTATACTATTCATATCCAGTGAGTAAAGGCCAGGGAGCTCCTAAACATCCTACAATGTACAGGACAACCCCCTACAACAAAATTATGTGGCCCAAAATGCTCGTAGTTCTGAGGCTGAAAAACCCTGACTTAGTGGAAATTAAAGATAAAAATAAGTAAAACAAAGGTACCTTCACCATTCCTCGGATCATTGTGCAGTAGGCATATGCATTTTTCTCTGGCATCAGAGCAAAGATTCTCTCAGCATTGTTTTTTGCTCTAGACACAAGAGAGTAAACCTGAGTCAGGGAAACAGGAAAAACCACTAATAGCTACCACCATTCACTAACACCTTATAATATTCCAGACAGTGTGCTAAACACTTTATGCATATTATCTCAAATAATTCTTACCACCCAGAAAGGGAGACATGGTTATCATTATTTTGAAAATGGGAAAAAAAATCGAGGCTGAAAGACCAGGGCTTTGCAGTTATCTGACAGAATCAGAATTGAAAAGGAAATGTTTACACACAAGTAATGAATACCCATGGTATTAAAACAAAAAGCAAACTGCAGGGCAGGGAGGTGGCTCATGCCTGTAATCCTAGCACTTTGGGATGCTGAGGCAGGAGGATCGCTTGAGCCCAGGAGTTCAAGACCAGCCTGAGCAATTGTAACACCCTGTGTCTATAAAAAATTAAAACACTATCCGGATGTAGTGACACGTGCCAGTAGTGCCAGCTACTCAGGAGGCTGAGGCAGGTGGATAGCTTGAATCCAGGAGTTGGAGGTTGCACTGAGCTAGGATGACACCACTGCACTATCTGGCAGCCCAGGGAACAGACTGAAACCCTGTCCCCCCCCGCCAAAAAAAACAACCCAATCATTTGACAGGGTACGGAGTAAAGTTTCCCCACCCTTCTTAAATCCTCAGATGCAACTCCCCAGGCAACCACCACCAACTGGTTTCTTTCAAATTCTCTGCCAAATTCTAGCACTACAGTCCCCAACCCCTGGGCCACGGCCCGGTACCAGTCTGAGGCCTATTAGGAAAATAGGACCATGCGCCACTGCCTGAGCTCCGCTGCTGTTCTAGCGTATGTACATTTACTACTTTTCCCTTTCCTAAAGCAAATTAAATGGTGCCATGTTATACAAACTATCCTGTACCTCGATTCTCCCCTTAACAATATACTGTGGAAATCAGAATCAGGATTTGAACCAAGATCACACTCTGAAGTCCACGCTCTTAAATACTATGCAAAGTTATTAAAATCTATCCCAAGATATTTCATCTTTCATTCTATTAAATTCATCACTTCCAAAACAATTTTAGGTATTAATGGTAGCTTTCCACCCCTAGTCAGTCACGTGAAATATCTTTCTTTTATTTAGACACTCAGATAATTTAAATTTCCCAATGTAGTTAAAATGTTATTCATCTTTCGTTGAGAACTGCTGAATATTTCTGCCTGTTGGTCAGTAGTCTTAATTTACTACTACATTCTAGTGTATTTTTAACAATCAAAAATAGCAAATCTTGGCAGGGCGCGGTGGCTCACACCTGTAATCCTAGCACTCAGGGAGGCCGAGGCGGGCAGATCGTTTGAGCTCAGGAGTTCGAGACCAGCCTGAGCAAGAGTGAGGCCCCCATCTCTACTAAAAATAGAAAGAAATTAGCTGGACAACTAAAAATATATACAAAAATTAGCCGGGCATGGTGGCGCATGCCTGCAGTCCCAACTACTCGGGAGGCTGAGGCAGAAGGATTGCTTGAGCCCAGAAGTTTGAGGTTGCTGTGAGCTAGGCTGACGCTACAGCACTCTAGCCCGGGCAACAGAGTGAGACTCTGTCTCAAAAAAAAAAAAAAGCAAAATCTTTCAGAATTAGAAGTACGTATTCCAAGGCAGCATTGCTGATGAAACTACCAAAGGAATCATACCATGTCAAGGTTGTGCTGAGTTAACTGGGAAAAAAGAAAATCAAGCACCAACCTCTAAATATAATAGATTCTTGTGCTGCTGGCTGGAGTTTAAGACCTTACGATTAAAGGTCTAAATGCATATGAATACGAATGGTGAAACTTATAATGCATAATAAAAACAGACTATTTTATAACATCATAGGATTACGTCTTCTTCAGGGAGTGATGGGACATATTCCATGTACCATAAAAAACTGTAATACAAGGTTCTAATTATGTGTAATATACCTCCATGTAACTCCAGACTGATGACCAGCCTTCTTCCTAGATTTCTTGTTAGTTTCCTCTTCCTGGAATGAAACACCATTAAGAGGAATAAAAGTTAAGACTATGGAATGCATTCTCTCAGTCAGACTACTCAAAATCAAAAAGGTAAAGGGAACTCAGAAAAAAATAAAGAAAATATAGATCCAGCAAAAGGCAAAGAGGAAGCCCAGTAAATACGTACACATTTATATTTAATTTCTTAAGTATAAATCAGTGAATTCACAGATGAAAAGCAAAGTTGGCCCTTAAAGCAACAGTGACGACCTGGAGGTGAGATGAAGCCAGTGCCCTCTAAAGCCTGGCCCACAGATATAAACTGGAAAACCAAACACGGCTTGCTTCCTCAAAGCCTACATCTGGCCTGATCCACAAAGAAATACTATTCACTAATAGGGTGAAAGCAAGAGAAGACAACATATAGCTAATGTCTAACACTAATCAGAACAAACCACAACTTTTTAAAAGACTTAAGTCTTGTCCTATATTTATAAACGAAGCTACTGTAGAGAGACAGGCTTGGTTGGCACTGCAGAGGTCAGCGTTGGCTCTGCAGCCTGCTGCCTCAAGAACTGGGGCTGGAGAGGGAGAGGGCCAGCTAGGCCAGGGCTTCAGGAGAAGATGCTCTGGAAAGCAAGGTGTGACTGCAACGCACTCCCTATGCACTTCGATTAAAAGACTTAAGGTTTTCTGTATATAAAAAATCCACATTTAGTGGAGAAAAATGAGAAAAGATATAAAGAAAAATACCTGTAATAATCCCATCATCCAGAGATAAACACCTTTGAAATTTTTTCTTATGCATATGAAAAAACATTTTTACAAAAATAGAATATGTATTTATTACTATATAACCTTTTCCCTTATATATGCTGAATCTTTTCACACCCAAATAGATCTACACTAGTGCACTCAATAGCTATAAGACACTCTTTTACCATAATTTGATCATCTACTATTGAACATCTAGACTGTTTTCAACATTTTTGCCATTTATAAGCACAAATACTTCTTTATGTCTCTGTTCATCCGATGCAAAGGATTCCTTGGGGCCTTATTTCTAGAAGTAAACTCTAGAGTTGAGAGATAGGCTATGACTCAACAAACAGGTGGCTCCTGGCACAATACTATTCTGTATCCTCAGCCTAGCATGCTCCCTCCTCTCTGCCTATGTACGTATCAATTTTTGATGGGGCCCAGGCAATGGAGTCTTTCCATGGCCATTACAAATCATGTTGTCACTGTAAGTGAGAGACAGGCAGCCTTAAACATTTCTGATCAAAGCATTGCCTGAATAGGAGGTAGGCAAAGACATTTTTTAAAAGGAACCAGGGTTAATTTAACTATTAAAAATCTTTCTCTTCCTCCTGCACCAACTTTTTAGCAAGGCTATCATACCACACCACATCTCAGTACAAATCTCTTACTACTACCCTGACACATGACACAAGAACCCATCTTATTTTCAGAAAGCATTACTTCTAGGGGGGAGGGGGAAGGAGGGGACAGGTATATGCATACACAAAGAGCGCGATGCACACCATCCGGGGGATGGACACGCTTGAAGCTCGGACTTGGGGCGGGGGGTGCGGCAAGGGCAACATACGTAACCTAAACATCTGTACCCCCATAATATGCTGAAATAAAATAAATTAAATTTTAAAAAAGGAAGCATTACTTCTAAAAGATACTTTAAAAAAAAATCAATGCCAAAAGCAGTTACCAATTCTTCTGACTGTTCAGTCTGCTGAAACTGATAATTAGTTGAGGGCTCTTGGTCACCATAGTAACACAATAAATCCAAGAGATTATTTGTTGTTTCAAGAGACACAGTGGTTCCTGTGGGCAAGTGAAAGAGAAAAGAAATCTTGAAACACTCAAGAACTAAAGCTTGTTAGATTAAAATTCTTTGCTTTTTCTATTATCTGTGGCTTTGCTGACAACATACTTAATATCATCTACCACTTTTTCAATTAAGGACTATGCACTCAACATCAACTTAAAACACCTGGAATAATGAACACAGGGACACAATCCCTATTACCTGTGCGGTTTGACATAGCAGATTAAAATACAAGATGAAGTTTGACCCTGTGAACACTTAATTTATGTGATCATATCCTTAGAGAAACTATCTCATGATTTTAATTATCACCTTTAAACTGAACACTGTAAAATATCCTCACTTAGTTCCCTTGGCTCAGGTCCATTTGGACAAACATAAGTAGAATGATTCCATTTGGATCCAGACCTTCACTAAAATTTTCCCTAAAAATATTAGCATAATCGCCTAACTATGGTAGCCTTTTAAAAATTCTTTCAAAACATTATGCTCCCATTTTGACACTCATTAAAAAGGAGGAAAAAAGGGCACAGGAAGGAGAAAAAGTATGAGATATAATCTACTATTTTAAAAGAAAAGTAACTACATCTTTGTAAACAATGCACGCTGATAAATAAAAATGCCCATCAGGAAATTTAAAAGCCCAGAAAGAAAGCACGGCAGAGTGAAGAGGGCACAGGCTATGGAGTGCAACTCAACTGGGTCATACTGTCTCAGAGTCTCAGAGTTGTGAGACCTGGAAAATTACCTAATAGTTTCCTTTATAAGATTACTATAAAACAAACCTACTTATAAAGGTATTATAGAGTTAAACTGAGTACGTATGTGAAATACCTTAGAGGAGTGTTTGGCAATTGCTAGGGGCTTAACAATGAAACCGTCTGTGATCCCTTCCCTGGTGCGTTAGCTCACTGTTACTGAGCTATGGTTCTGACACCTGTCTTTATTGAATGTACATATCTACACCACAACGTGGGTAAAACTAGAAAAAGACAAGCTTTAGCACTGAGAACTTGAATGCAGACTCATACCAGATGTTGATTATATTCAAGAAGCAGAGGGGAAAGCCTCACTAAATTATAATATGCAACCATGATCCAGTTGTCCATCTGATGCTATACTAGGCTGCATACCAAAATTCTCAAACATAGCTTCCTGCAAATGTTTGTATTCAAGTGCATACTGAGTAATTCAGTCCAGTTTCCATCTGTTCCATATTTAGCTGATTTTCATCTTAAATCACCAAACGGCACTCTAGAGTCCCAAAAACTTGAACAATGCCAGCTGCCTTTGATGTTCCTGTACATATATTCTCATGATGGCTTATCAGCCATGCTTTCTAGATGTGTATACCTGGAGGTTCATCACCTCTAATTCAGAGAGCCACGTGATTTTACAGCTAGAAGCTCTGAGGAATTAGGTAACTTTCTGAAGGCTACGGAACAATTAGTGTCAGAGCTGGCACTAGTATCAAAGCCCCTGAACCCAGTTTAGTGCTCTTTCCTTTTTTCAATATTTCTTTCTTATCTGTTGTGGCCCTGCCTTCCAAACATACTTAAAGAGTACAGGAAATTTGAATACATTATGTACACATCTAACGTTAAACAGGGAAGGTAAGGAAGAATGGTTACATAATTTCTCTGCCAGTGGCACAGCACAATAAACTAACAAAGTTGCAATTCTATCTCATCTATTATTTTAAAGTGAAGCTAAAGTAGAACATGAAATACTATTAAACTATTGAAAATATAAACAAAACAGCCATCACGCAGAGTAAGTATAGTAGTACTTGTAACTTTTACTCAAAACTTTCTGAATCGTATAACTGTGGCCCACTTCAAGGTTATGTTCCTAGAGCAGCTTTAATCGAACTTAGTCACCTGCTTGCAAAAGCTGATCAAACATGTCCACAGAGGCTTTGACTTTTTTGAGCTTGATTCGTTCCTTTAGGGCAGCTTCACTCACTTCTTCAATCTGAGGTTCAAAGTACTCAGGCATTAAACACTAGGAAAACAAGATGGTTGAAGTTACTACAAGCAGGTAAAGGTGAAGGGACGACTGAGCAGAACAAAATTTTTACCACTAACACACCAAAATAAAACTTCATCGTTCCAACTCATGTTCCTGTACCAGACACTATTCATCATTTTAACATGACTGTCTTTGTAGGGAATCTAACTAAAAATATTAAGAAAGAACAAAAAAAAGTTCTCCAGTTTTTGAGACAAGAAGATTATTTAGCTATCTCCTAGCTTGATAAGAATTTAAAAGCACCCGACATAAATATTTAATCCATATCTGAACATCCCTACTTCCAACTAAATTCCCTAACTTCAAGCTGAACTTACTATTTTTTCCCCTGCTAAAACCATTTTTCCTCCTTTACACCAACCATCTAGGCAAAAGGTGTCAGCGGGCACCCAGTTTCCAAAGGGAGAAACATTTCATCCTTAATGCTGCTTTTCCTCTAAACATCTAATACTACTCAAGGTATTTTACCTCCTTCACTAATTCATTCAAATACTTGTGAATGCCTAGTACTTTACTCCAGGCACCTAAGCTAGGCACTTGAGGATACAGAGATGAAAGGCATTCTCTATGCTAAGCGTGCTCACAATCTAATGGAGAAAGCAGATAAGGAAATCATTATAAGACAGTGTGAACAGTGCTGCCCACTGGATACTGGGGACTCTTGGAAGGCTTCAAGCAGAGCGACCTTGGAGCTATGCACAGGAAAATAACTGTTAGTCAAAAACATAAAGGGGAAAGCGTAGGCTAACAAATGATTATTCTATCACTGCCACTGTCTTAGTTCAGGATTTTAGTATTTTTTTCTTTATGTACACAATGGAGCTGGCTTTCTAAGCCGTAACTAGGAGTTGCAGCATGAGAATAAGAAGGATGTATCTGGGTGTGAGTTTTCGGAAAAAGGGAGCTAGGAGGGTAAGGGAGTAGTTTTAGACATGGTGAGTATGAGGTTAGTATTTCCACTAATAAACTCAGGAGGGCAGATGCGCATCGTTTTGCTCGCCACTGTACTGACAGCGCTAAGCACAATGCCTACCACAAAGCAGGCCCTGCATGTGTGCTCACTACATCACTGCATGACTACAGAACAAACATGTAGCTGAAATACAGTTTGGAGTTCAGAGTAGAGGAATCTAAGCTAGATATACAAGAATGCCAAATGGAATATAAGGGTCATTGAAATAAGAAGAGTATAAACAATAAAAAGAGAAAATGAACATGGAAACCTAAGAAAGATACCAATGCTTAAGAAGTGAATAGAAAACTAGTGAAGGAAACTAAAAAGGAATAGTCAGAGGTAAAGATCCAACTATGTAGTGTCACAGAAACTAAATATGGAAAATATAAAGCGAAGGGCAAATACATTCAAAAGGCATTGTAAACAGTTAGTGTGAGAAAAGACCATTCCTCACTTTGAAAGGTTGTTCATCCATATATTGAGGGTATTCAAACGACTACTTAAATATTGGCCATGAAAGGCTGATTTAATTTACATGTATATAGTATTAAGTAAAAAAAAATCAACTACCTCTCCTTACCGGTATATGAGGTTCAGCTACATCCTTCTGAAAATATTTGGGATGTGAATTAATAATAAACTTTGCTGCATTCTCCCCAGACTTCTTTGCCAATAAAAATGAACGCTACATAAAGAAAAAGATTTAGATACAAATTGGTATTTACATGTAATTTAGACTCAAGCGACATCAAAGTTATACCCTCAGCAAGAATTATTATTCTCCCCTCACAAACAAGAATGCAATACACAAAATTCCAATTAGAAATTAAATTACAGGCTGGGTATGGTGGCTCATGCCTATAATCCTATCACTTTGGGAGGCTGAAGTTGGAGGATCACTACAGGCCAGGAGTTCGAAACCAGCCTGAGCAAGAGCAAGACCCCACCTCCGCAAAACAAATATTAATAGAAAAATTAGCCAGGTGTGGTGGCACACACCTGTAGTCCCAGCTACCTAGGAGGCTGAGGCAGGAGGACTGCTCTAACCCAGGAGTTTGAGGTTGCAGTGAGCTATGATGACACCTCTAGCTCTAGCCTGGGAAACAGAGCAAGACTCTATCTCAAAAAAAAAAAAAAAAAGGAAATTAAATTACAGTATACCCTACCTTTTCTACTGAGTGCCATAATTTTAGGTCATGTCTTATGTATACCTTTAAGTATATAAAAAACAACATATTTAAACTAAGTGGGTCACTCCATTGTAAAAAAAAAAAAGCTATAAGTATTAAAAATCAAAACCCCTCTCCCTCCTTATAGATAGCATGTAGATCTTTTTGATAAAAGTAGTAAAGGCTTCACAAAGCCTATCGATTTATCTATCAGTGTCTGTAAACTTTTCAAAGGTTTTTACAACTATATTATATAGGTACCCTTGTACACTGACCAGCAAGATAAAAAAAAAAATACTAGTAAAGTTACATGACAGTACTCACAGATTCCAGAGAGGATGTTGGTATAAGGTAAGGATCATCTTGAAATGAGTAAGGTAGAGCTGTGATGTCCTGTGGAAAAGACACAGAAATCTTTTCAGCTAGATTTTTATTAAGAGGATCTTCTGAGTTTGGGTGATAACCAAAATTCTATAAAATAAGCTTTAATTATGTATGTAACATATATACAGAAATATGTATTTATGTGCATGCACATATATTTATATATGTATACATGAAAAGAGAGAGACAGAAGACACATACTATTACATATACTGTACTCTCAGCTCTGCCATGACTTGCCCATTAATTATGCAAAACTTAAAGCAAACAATGGCTCAACCTGTCCTATGGCTGCTGCTTAAGACTGGGGTCTGCCATCACTGGGGACTACTGCTGTTTTAAACTCTGAATTAACTAGTCCTGGCACCAGTATCCTGGAACAGGATTTCCTTCAAAGACTGGTCACTATCCATCCATGCACAACTTCATTCTAGCATCACTCCTCTAAATACTACTGAGCCGTCTCAGGAGGGTGAACGGCAGCAGCTTCTCTTGTGTCCTGTTACCCAAGGTTCTGAACTTCTTAAAATTGTTCTAAAATTGTTCCCTAACCCTGAGCATAATCAATTCCCCAGCACCACCAGGGGCCCCACTTAGAACTGCCCCAGAATCATTTCCTCTATTCCTCTCCTCTGCACCCCCTACCTGGGCCTTCTACAGCCTTTGTCCCATAGTAAAAACTCTCCCTGTCTCCTGAATTTCTTCTGACTGTGCCCTTGATGCCTTGTCTTTAAACTAACTTGGACTCTCCTGGGGGCAGAGGTTCCCTGCAGCTCTCAGGGAAAGTTGCTCAGACCTGGAAACTGGAGGCACTATTTATT
>RJWJ010012372.1:0-42148 GCA_004363605.1 Indri indri
GTCTAGACCACTTACAGCAACTGTATAAGAACACAAAAACGATGGGGCTTTTTGATAGCTTTTAGCCTATATTGTATCTAAAACTGACTTTTGTCCCTTTGAGAACATAGTGGTAAAATTAATGAAATAAAAACAATGTCATAATTTTAATAAAGAATGTTTTACAACTTCCATGGAGTGGAGTGAAAAGAAATCAGTCAAAACAGAGAGCAGAATCTTCCCAAACTAAAATATGTTACTATTAAGAATAAGTTTGAGTACATTTCAGGTGGATGCATGGGTAGGGGTTTCAAGTTAATATATGTTGATTTCTTAATCTATATCTAGATGATTCTATACCTAAATAGATGTCAGCCACAGAAAAATTTTACATTTATTTTCAAATATTTTACCCATATAAATGTCATTTTAAAATAATATGCATAAAAAGAATGAGATAATGTCTTTTGCAACAACTTGGATGGGACTGGAGTCCATTATCCTAAGTTAAGTATCTCTGAAATGGAAAACTAAACATCCCATGTTCTCACTAACAAGTGGGAGCTAAATGATGGGCACACTCGGGCACAAAGAGACCTAAAGGACATTAGAAACCAAGAAGGGGAGAGGATGGGAAGGAGGTGAGGGATAAAATCTTGCCTATAAAGTACAAAAAACACCATCCAGGTCACAGGCACACTGAAAGCCCTGACTTCAACATTATACAATGTATCCACATAACAAAAATATTTGTATCCCTTTATATTTTGACATTTTTTAAAAAAGTAATTTGCTCTAGTTTGGATGGCACAACCTATATGCAAATATAAATATATTGTTATACACCAGTTTTTGCTTTCTATCTGTTTTTGGAAGTACGTTCTTTTAAAAACAGTAGTTGCTTTGAAAATGCAGTCAGGTTTCATAACTTCAGGGCTTTTCTTTTTCAATTTATTTTTCCATGTAGTAAGCTAATATGTTGGTACATGCCTCCAGAGATCTCTTAATAAAGTTTCTGCACATGAGTGACACCTCTAATTTCCAAAGTGATTCTCTTTACTCTTTAACCTTGACACAGACACTTGTGCTATTTTATTCTGCACCCTTGGTAAGGTGAATTCATATATTAAAATGTGGCAAGGCTCCTTCCTGAAAAGGAGGGCTCCTTACATTTTTGGGAAAGGCTGTTTTAAATGATAGATCTCAGATACAGGAGAAAGGAAATAAGCAAAGCAGCTCAGAAACAACAGCAGAGTTCTGTTCCAGCTATCTTTAATTAGAAGCTTCCACACTAATACGATGAAGCTGCAACAAAGGATCTTATTTCTGAGCTGTGATAATACAGAGCAAAATGTTTGTAATAAATCATGCAAAGTATTTTAATCTGTGATAAAAGTAAGGCTAAGAAGGAAAGCAGGTGAAGAGTGTCTTACATTCTTCAGAATCCCAGAGACGTGTGGTTTAGAGAGGTGGGATACTTTGTCATGCTGGGTTTTCTTTCTCCAGGCTAATGTGCAATGAGTGTAGCTAGGAAGGTATAACCTCATACAACAGCATGACGTGGGCATGTCTATCTTCAAGATCTAGTGCTCTAAGGTTTGTCTATGTGGCACTGTTTTGGAAGATGATTTTGTTTTTAAATGTCTAAAAGGTGTGAGGTACTTTCTCTTCAACAAATACACCTTAGATTTCAGAAATTGTGACAATTTCTTCCACATCCTTGGAAAAATCAGCGGACCATCATTCTAGTGGATTGGATAACTTCAGGTTACTGCTGCAGTTTCCTTACTGCTACTGAGGGAGGGCTTATTAACTGCCTCACTAGTGACTATTCAAATGGCTATCCATAATTACAGATCATTTGCTATTTTTATATTGCCAAAGCAGTATGTTATAATGTATTTACTCCCAACTTCCTTCAGAACAGAATGAGGTATAGAAATTTTAAAGTCAGCTGTACATTTTCATATATTTTATTGATTTTGATCATTATTCACTATCAATATAAAGTTTTAAGCTACAAAGTTATCCTTTCAATGACTCAAAATTAGGATCAATAGCCTGTTTGTACATAAGAAAGTAAAGCAGATCTTCCATATTTCCATAAAAGTTTCAATTCTAGGTTCCAAATGGGTGTTATGGGTAAATTTTTGTGTAAATGTGTGTATGTGTTTTGTTTTGTTTTTGTTTTTTTGGAGGTAGGATCTTATGCTTTTAAAAAAGTCAGTTCTAGATTCATAGTTCTATAGGAGTTTGCATTCAATATCTCTATAATTCAACGCCTCTACAATTAAATAATATTGTCTAATTCAAACACTAATTAAAAATTTATCAATTTTTAAAAATCAGAAATAATAATAAGGTAGTTCATATTCAACTATCCCTTCATTTTCTTTATTGACATAAGTGGTTTTTTTGCTTATTTGTACCTGGGGAATCACTACAATAATATCTTTGTTTATTTTCTAGAAAGAGGTACATTCAAAATGATATACATTATTTCTCTACATATCAAACCACTACCTACATTACTAAAATGCATAACAATTTACCATCAGGCCATATGGGAAATGTATTTTACAAATAAATGGTGTGTTGCACCTGAAGTTCCAAAATGCTACCTGTCTCATATTTAATACCTTAGTGTTTCTCTTGCTTACAAAATCTATTTTTCACTTTGAGACTTGAGGGCATATTTATGTAGCTTCTTGGTCTTTTTGCTGCTGAACAGATGAACACCATGGGTAGTATACCCTTCTCTTTTATGAGCTTAAAACTTATATATCATTGTAGAAATGTAAAATGATTTCTGATTTTACTTTGAGAAAGCTAAAGAGACTAAAACATCCCGCATAGACTAAATGAAACTTAAGACTTTTTTTACCTTTAGCATTAGTATAGTAAAGTACATAACACACATGAAGATAACACACATAAAAACACACATGAAAATACACATGAAAAAATGTTTATTCTAATCATTCCACTAATATAAAATTTGGGCCAATGTCATGTTGATAAAACTAGGCATCTTCATACCCTAATTATTATGCATTCTTAAGTAGAAACAATTAGAAGCCTATGTTGACGATTTGGCTATCTCTAATATCATTTGTGCAAAACCTTAAGAATTAGTACCACAAGTAATTTATTCTTGCTATTCATATTAAAAGTACATACACTAGAAAAAATAGTTTTTTTAATAAAGGTATGTCTTTGTCAATATTTATAAAAGCAGGCCATTATTTATTGTTCAAAGTTATTTGATTTACAGATACAGTTGTGTATTAAGGTGGTAAGTTTGAGAAAAGGAAATATAGATAGAACATATTATTCCCACAATATATTTCCATCATAACATACCAGCAGTTGTTTTTCAGTCCAAGAATACCTGTATAAATTTGTTTTGTCAGAAAAGAGATATGCATTCTATGTTGACAAAGTATTTATACTGGTTATCCAACAAAACGAAATAATGGTAAGAATACTACTATCCAACAATATGAAATACTCATGGTAAGAATATCACTTCAGCAACATTCACAATACCTGACTACTTGCAGAAATAAATATCTACAATGTGTTGCATACTTTAAATGTTTTTGATACATACTGGTAGTTGTCCTACAGAAAGGTGGTAGCAATTTATAAATGCCTTCTAAATTCTTGGCAATGAAGATAGGGAGAGCATTTTAATGAAAATACCTGTGTGAAGTGTATGGTCCTTTCAAGAACATATCATTTTTGTTATAAATGGATGCTGATTCTAATTAGTGCTGTTTGGAATATGGTAGGGATTCAAAAATTATTTGCTAAGTGGATGAATAAATACAATAATGAAAGAAAAAATAAACTGACATTTAAAGGGAAACAAAGAAAGAAAAGTCTCACTACTTGGCGTGTTATATAGACTGATATCCGAGACGCAGTATTTGTACTCTATTTGAACTGTATTGATTATATCAGACATGAGTATAAAATGAATTGGCTAAACAAGTATTAACAAAACATATACAGCTGGCCCTCCATGCCTGTGGGTTCTGCATACATGGATTCAACCAACCACAGATGGAAAATATTTGGAAAAAAATTGTGTTTGCATTGAACATGTAAAGATTTTTATTGTTATTATTTCCTAAACAATACATTATAGCAACTATTTACATGGCATTTACATTGTATTACACGTTATAAGTAATCTGGATATGATTTAAAGTATACAGAAGGATTATACATAAGTTATATGCAAATACTATGCCATGTTATATCAGGGACATGAGCATCCACATGTTTTGGTATTGAAAGGAGTTCGTGAAACCAATCCCCTACAGATACCAAGTGACAAATATACTCTAAGAATCTGACAGATTCTTACAGTATAGTTAGACTATCCCTAATTTTTGAAATTTCCCCTTATCATTAATACTACCTTCTTATCATTAATACCACCTTGAAAAAGCCTTAGTACAATACCTTATCTCTCAACTGCATCCTTCAAAGAAATCTTGGTTACTTATTGATTCTATGCACAACTTCCAGAATTATTATTTTTCTAGTTTAAAACAAAATCATGTAAATCAAATGCTTGACTAGCACTGTTGACCCTCTATGGGCAAACTGAACGGTTCTCAATCTCTTCAGCCATCATAATCATATGAAGATCATTACAAATACATGAAGACAAATTACTGACACCTCAGACCTGCTTATCAGATTCTTTGGGGTATGGGGATGGGAGTGGTAAAGGAATCTGTAATTTTAACGTCTTCCCAGGTGATTCTGATTAAGTCCTGAGCATATACTCTTTTTCTGATACCACTGGCCATAGGATAAATTCTATCTTCTCAGTCTTGGCCACTCACGTTCTTCACAGTAAAGCCAAAACGAGTATTTCCACATTATCCATCCTATATTACAATGTCCTTAAATTTCTCACCATACCCTGCTTTTTTTTTATACTTCCAAGCCTGGAAATCCCTTCCTCCTTTCCTCTCCTTTAGTTAACTCCAATTCCTCCTAAAATAACACAGCTTTTCCATGAGGACTTCTTTAATTCCACCCAGGAAAAGTGAATGTCTAAGGCTTCTCTGTTTTAAAAGACTTTGCTCTTTCTTTTATCTTAACAATTATCAATCTCCATATTTACAATTTATTATCTCATAGGCCTGACTATTTGATTAAGACATGAGTTCCTTGAGGACAGCAAACATGATGTATTTAAGTTTTTAAAGTAGGAAATAATGATTTTTATACAGATACTCAATTAATGGGTGTTAAAAGAATGAAAGTGTTTGCAATTAATGTTGAAGTTGTCACTATATAAATCCCAACATTCTCTAAATTCCTGTATAAGAGACAGTAATACTTTCATATTATAAATATTGAAACATTAAAGCAATAAAATGGTATATTATGGTGATCAACAATCCAGGAATCCCTGGGACTGAGGAGTTTCCCAGGATGTGGGGTTTCGGTCCTTAACCAGGACAGTGCTAGGCAAACTGGGAGAGTTTAAAATTAAAGTCATAATAATCAGAGGTTTTGTTACAAGATATAAAATATTTTAGTGGACATATATGTTAGATTTGCCTTTTTTCAATTATTAAAAAATCAATTTCACATTTGAGGGAAGGAGCTTATAATGGAATAGCTATAATTAAAAAACATGTGAAAAAGTCCTCTTCTATTGCAGGTATATATCAGAGAGATGGCTATTGAAGAAGAAGCTCCTTCCATATTAAAATATTAAGATAAAATTGTGTTTGCTAAAGCATTTTCTTATAAAAGAGAAAAAATAACTAACTTCATTACAGGAAAGTTCTTTGGTTCTATAATAATTTGGGTTGAATTCACACATTAAACTTTTTATCTAAATTTTTGTATGTACTACTAGAGTAGGATAATCCTTTCCAATTAAAAACAAATAATTCTTTTAAGGATTGTATGTCAGATCACTCTTATCAAGCTGTATTTTGGAAAATGAGTATATAATTTAAAGTCTCCAAAATATATTAAACCAGAATAATAATCAATTTTCAAGAAACTTTTAATCTAAATCAATTCCTGTGAATTTATAATCTTTTAATTATTTAAAGCAAATTTGTTTATTACCCATATCAATTTAATAACAATGAATTTTTATTCACAGTCTCATCAATTATATTGGAAAAACTCAATGAAGATACAAAGACAGCTTCAGAGGTGCCTGACAAATTGAAGATGAAGTACATGTAGCCACTGCAGGATTTACAGTCCAAGAACTCCAAAATAAAAGTACATTTTTTTTATAAATTTTAAAGTTTTGGCAGAAATTTATTGGTGTTTTAATTACAAAGAGAAATTAGAAATTTTCACATAGTGTATTTCAATATTCTCTCGAAGAATTAATATATAACATACTGTTTAGAATTGGCGATTACAAAATTTATTTTAAAGCTAGCCAAGTGTGCTCCTACTTGTTAGGTTAGGTTAGTGCTTTTTTTCATTGTTTTTGTTTTTTAAATGGTCACCAGTTTTGATTATAATATTTTTCTAATAAAGCACATAGACCAAGAGACCTCTGTCATGTCACCCAGATTGCAGGAAGATTTAAGTGTAAGTCTGAGAGCATGAAATGTTTCCAGCAAGGTGGCTAAAATCCAGCTTCTACTCTACTTTGCAAAATTCTTGAAACGGCTTAAAAATTAGCTTACTAATAAGCTAGTAAAAGCTCTGTCTGGAGCACAGACATAAAAGGCATAGCAGGATCACCAGCAAGGTATGTCTACAATTAATCCTGCTTCAAGTGAAGCCTGAGGTCTATATATTTCCAAACTTGAATAATAATCAAATTGTTATGAATAATTTCTATATTCAGAAGAGGCACTATGTTTATTTTTCTATAATGTTTGCTTTGATTAAAGGTAGGTAATATGTACTGAGCACATACTATTCACCTCTCACTACAAGACTGGTACATGAATGAACTCTGCAAAATTTGTATCCACCCTTTTTACCCCCAACATCCATTTAAGACTGAAAAAACATGAATTAGTTTTTATGATCTGCTTAAAGTAACACACATACTAGAACTTACTTACAGAGCTAAATGATACCCAAATCAATAGATTAACTAATAATTTATCACTAAAAGAGACTCACTCACAGTTTATCCTAAATCTCTATTGCAAACCTTGGGTTTTCTGATTGTTTGTCTGATTGATTGTATGATTGTAGCAGTACCCTGTAGCAACTATGTGAATTACAAACTTGAGGTATTAAGTGATCAACTCAAATTTAAGATGCAAGTTCTAGACTTGCACTGCTCAATATGGTTACCTCTATCCCCATTTGACTATTTACATTTAAATTTACTAAAATCAAATAAAACAATCAATTTCCTCAATCGTATGAGCCACATTCGAAGTGCTCAGTAGCCATATATATTTGGTGAATACAATATTGGACAATATACTATTCCATATGAACACTTCCAATATCACAAAAAATTTTAGTAACAATTTCAATCTTAGTTTAATGTTGACGTATCTCCTATGCATTGGTTAGTTTTTAAGCAATTTAACTTACTACCTTAATCTATTCTCCCAATTATCAGAAGAAAAATATGTAAGTTAATGTTACTATATTTTATAAAGCAGAGTCATGCTTTACATTGACTCTGACATGCATTTTCTTTTTCAGAGCCAAAGCTGAAGTTAAAGTCTTTGGGAATATAAAACTTGTGCAACTTGTGAAATTAATTTTCCCACAGGGATTCAAAATTTAGTTTCTATTTTTGTCTTGAGTGGGATGAACTAGCTTTTGAATTTGAATGGCATTAGCTTTCAATAACTCACTTTATCATCTAATTTATGATCCACAGTACCATCAAAAATCTATGTCTTTAAAGGAAATAAATATAATTTCTTAATTAAGTTGGGAAATTGGTAAAAGCTCTATGAAACATTTATTTTGAATAAGGATCACCGGCACTTAACTAACCAGTAGTTCAGTATTCCAAAAAGATCACAACAGATCGACTATACTGACGAAGCAAAGCGCCACTTTATTCAGTTAACAATTTTAAAAGCCATTATATTTAAGAATAGCAAAACTAGATTAACATGGTCTACTATAATATTGCTTTCGACCAGAATTCATGCTAAAATCATAAAGCTTTATGGACCACTCCTCTCAACTGCTATGTTTATATGATAAAACCTTTCCCCTTCATTAATCTAAAATTCTTTTTCTGCACTGCATAAATATCCTCTTTCTTTCACTCCATCCATTGTCACTGCCCTTCTGAGATGATTCCATTTCATACCTTGATTTTAATTTCTTAATTTATTTGCCCCTTGAAATTTTAATACCTGTCACTTTGTCATAACTAATTTATATAAAAATTATTTTTCAGATCTTGCTTAATTATTATTTTTACTATATTGCTTTCTCTTTCTGTCCTGCATATTTTCATGTCCACTTTATATTAGAAAGTCTATTGCTAGAGTCACCCTGTGGGCTTTATGCTCTGGTTGTTAAATGCATATGTACTCTTCTGTAGCAATAACAAGCAGTGATATCTAATCTCACAGTGCACTACTAAAAATGAGGATGTGTCACATCAAGTTATTAAAACAATAACTGTGAGTGAAAAACAAATGTCAGGGCAATATTTACATTTAGTGAAAATAAAGAGATATCAAAATTATTTTCATCTTTGGATATACATGTACAAAATTACAAAGTAATGTGCTGAAACTTAAAATCCTGTGAGTATAGAGGAATAATCAAAATAATATGTAGCAAATATCTTGAAAAACGTTAAATTCATACATTAATCTTATATACAATTTAATTGAATGTATTTTTATTCAACTCCAACAGGTGAGTCCAGAACTGCTGGCATAAGCAAGCTACCATTAAGATGGCAAAACCGTGTTGATAGTTTAGGCACACACATACTTTGATCAATTGTGCTGCTTCTTGTTCGAGATATAATAAACTACGCTTTTGACTCAAAATCGGATATTTCATATTTAATGACCTAATATGTTTTTACATACACAATTAAACTGATTTTATTATACAGATATAATGAAATATGTGGCGTAAACCTCTTTGCAATTCAAAAGGGCTATGCAAAGTTAAAGAGATTATTACTATTAAATTTTTTACACGTTTCTTCCCATTGCCTTCATCGTGTATCAGATTTAAAGTAGAAAATTAATGGGAAAACTGCTTTCAAGTAACCGGGCACATTTCCCATTGAAACCTGTTAAGGGTTACACACGAGCATAAAAGGATAGTATTTGGCCCATAATGTGTTCAGGATCTAATTTACTGTACACCGAAAGCATTACAGTAGTAGTAATAGTCAAAGCTGAATCTCAGAGGGTTGGTAATTTTGCTGAAGCATCCAAATTTTTCCTATCTGAACTACCCCAAACTTTTAAAAGCTCTCTCCTTTTGCTTCCCCCCTCTCTGAAATCATCCAATTAAAAGAATTTTTTTCCCCTGTTGCAAAGCAGTGGAATTTCACAGAAGTTTTATGCTACATTTAACAGCTCACAGTTTTAAGCTAATAAAAAATAGACTTTGAAGAGACAAGAATATACAGTATATGTTTGGTGGTGACATGTGAATATCTTCTGTTATCATTAGAACAAAATGAAATTGTATTTCATGGTTTGCTGCTTTTAGAAATCATTGGAAAAAGTAGTGTTTTTGTTTCAAGTCTATCACAAAGCTAGATTCTACATATGGTTAAAATGAATGTGGAAATTTATTCTTTTGGTTTTCTGGTAATTTGAAACTTTTAGAGATTTAATGTTTATTTTCTCATTTTGTTGGGTATGGGGAAGGAAGGATGGACATGCCTCTTTTTATTTACCGCTGATACGAATGCTCATATGGAATTCTTTTCATGTGGTCAGGGCACTGAAATATACCACATGTATTTTCAACAAATATAATCCATAATTAGAATATATGAAATGTATGGGCTTGTACTTATTTTGTACTTTGGTATATATTACCTACAAATTTGATTCTTTTAATTTATAAATTTTTAGATGCAGCAGATATTAAAACTAAGAGAAGATGTACTTCTGGACTTGTAAAGTTCTTCCTAAGCTGGAAAAATCTATATGCTTGCTTAGCCAAAATTTTACCATCCTAAATCATCTTAGCTCATGATCATGACTGTCATATTCCATCTCAATGAGATCTTAGGAGAATAATCATTTAATTTCTTTGTGGCCTTTTTCCCAGTTTTCCATTTCAAGGGAACTGCTATCTGCTTACAAAACATTTAGGCTCAGAACTAATGAAGTTTGATTTAATTTCCTTTTTTCGTTGTGTTCCAGCAACAGTTCCAAGGCTCTCCATACCTAAGAAGTAATCTGTATCCTGTGTAGTTACACACTTGAGTGACTTTCCCAAATTAGAGAAGACCTAATACTTCAAGTTCAAATTTGGCAGTGAAAAACTTCCGTGTAAAATAACTATTCTGCAAACCAAGTAAGAAAATGTGTGGCACTCATGTACGAGTCCTTCTGGAAGCAGCATGGAAAGATTGTGAAATAAAGTGGGATGATAAAAAGGTAAATAGATACTGAGTTAAAAACGAACCCATTCATTCTAAATTTCTTCATTCTGGATACAAACAATATGCGGAACTCTGTCCTATCTCCAAAAATACACTGCTGTTCTGTATGATTGAGGATAGCTTATGAACCAAAAACAGGCTTGAGATCTAACTAAGGGTAAGGAGATAGTTGTTTTTCACTCATTTTGAGATTATTGCAGGGAAGTTAGGCAGCGGAGCGTTTGATGGAGAAAGCACGAAGAAGGCAGCCGCTGTCCATTCAGCACCATTACAGGATGACAAAGAAGTTTAATATTGTGTTATTTAATCCACGTAATAATTCTCTAAAGTAGGTAAGCATTAGGATCCTCATTATTAGATGAGAAGAAAGAGACTTGTAGAGTCTTAAAAGAGTTCACCCAACAGACAGCAGGGTTGTAATTAAAACCTAGGCCCGTCTAACCACAAAATTCAATCTAAAAACCACATAATGCATCTTCTTTCATACCTCTGTTTTTAAATAACTGAAAAAATATGACATATGTTAAATTAACTTAGCAGTTATATTTGGCAACGTGTGTTCTTAACTATGTCAGTTCTGCAATCTAAAGTATATAATATTTCTCATATTATAAAATAAAATCACTTCAAACAGTAGAGGTCTCATAATACAAACAGATATGTAGGAATAGGTTATCAGAATACCTGAACTACTGAAAAATTTTTGAATGAGGCTTGAATATTTTCTTTACTTTTAGAGATATAGTGAGAAGTAATAAATTAGCAATACAACTTCAACCAAAATTCTTTTCTATGTTTTCTACCAGGACTTCATTTACAGCAGAAAATTTATCTTCTGCGTTTCCTCACTATATTCTTAATTCTCAACAAATTAATGTTGAATGCAACTCTTGGGAGAACACCTGGCTATTTAGATATTGTCTGGAAGTTCTACAAGGTTTTCTCAGAAATTATAATGTATTTATTTTGCATTTTATGACTAATTTTGCTTTTTTTCTTTTTCTTTTTAGTATTTATGGACTTATAAAAGCCTCACAGCCCAATCACACTTGCATAGGCATGGCATCTTTTAGTCATCATGGAATTTACATATTAAAGTGCTTTTAGTGCATTTTTAGAACTTCCATAAAATCTTACTGCCCATAAGTCAAAGATAATTCATTTTGGACCATTATTACATTAGCTCATTTTCTTTTACGTAAATCATGACTAAAATACTGACAAAAGAAAGGTTTCATAATTTCTTTGAATCCACAAAATTGTAGGCACTGTTAGAATGTTAGTGGAAAGGAACGTTAGTCAGAGGCATGGGGTTTGTAGCCCTCATTGCTGCTTACTAGCTTTCTTGCCTCAGGCAAGTCATTCACCCTCATTACTCCCTGCTTCCTTCATTTAGTAATTGTACTGGCATCACAGGAAATGTATATAAAGTACCTAGTACAATGCCTGGCACTGTAGGTAGTCAATGAATTCTAAAGATTTTAGTAACAGCTAGTGGATCCTTTAATCCAATAAAAGATCATTCATAAACTAGACTCTATTTTAGTAATTTTTACCACAACAGACAGCTTATTTCGATATCGGATAACTCAAGTTGTGAGGATGTACTTCCTTTCATTGATCCTAAATTGATCTACCTGGAACGTCTATCTTCCCTTACCAGACATAGCCTTTGATGCTCGCTAAATAATGAAGGGAGGCCTGATAGAATTTCAAACATATACAAATAGCTTGTTTTCCTTTATTCCCTATAACCTAAACATCCTCCAGTTTTATTTTGTGTTTTTCGTATATGATATGTAAGCTAGGACTCTTTGAGTTTTGGCTTAAGCAAAATATTTTTGACCCATATACTGAAGTAGATCTACTAGCTACTGGTGTGGTATGATCCAGGGGCTCAAATTATGTCGATAGAATCCTGTTTTGCTCTGTTCAAAACTTGTCTTGCCTTCTACCTAATATTGGCTTCACACAGTTTCCCATTGTAATGTTAAGAAGGCTCCAGACTTGTGTCTTCATAACTCTGAGTCTAATGGAAAAGAGAACATTTCTGCAGCCAATTCTCATTAATCATAAAATTAATCACTGTGGGCATGGCAAACAGAATACACTGGTTAACTTATGTGTGAGTACATATACTAACTCTGCACAGGCCAATCAGAATGGACACTACCCCCAGCAGAATGGACACTGGCAATAAGCAACAATTATGGCTGCAGAGTGCATCTGCAATGAACTTAATTCTACTTCAAGAACTCCCACTGATCTGCAAGAGGGGCAGGCTGTATTGTCAACGTCATCTAAATGTGAGGAATGAGAGTGGAAGAAGTCACAATTCTCAGAAGAAAAACAGACTGATGGTTACCAGATAAAATAAGAATGGGTGAGTAATGTTGAGTAAAAACAAGCGTGGTCCACTGCACAGGATTTGAGAACTTCTGACAATCTAATTATTTTGCTGAATTTATTTATTTTCAGTAATTTTTCTATCAAACATGCATACTATAATAAAATGCTCAGTGTGAAGTCTGACTATTATAATACAGAGCAGGAATATTATCTGCTTTAATCCAAAACCTATACACTCATTAATGAAGTCCAAGATTTCTGCAGCCACTTTGATATTCTTCACATAAGTATTGTCAAGCCAGTTTCCTCCATATTCTGTACTTGTACAGTTAATTTTTTTGTTAATTTCAGAATACTATGGGGGTACAAACATTTTGGTTACATGAATTGCTTTTGTACAGTTTGAGTCAAAGTTATGTGTACCATCACCCAGACGGTGTGCATTGTGCCCATCAGATGTGTATTCACCCAACCCCTCCTCCCCGCTTCCAGCTGCTTGATTTTCATTGAGTTTTACTACCATATGTGCACATGAGTGTTGATCTATTAGTTCCAATTTAGTAGTACCTGTGGTTTTTGATTTTCCATTCTTGTGATACTTCACTTAGAAGAATGGTCTCCATTCCCATAGGGCTGTTACAAAAAACTCACCATGTTTTTATGGCTGAGTAGTACTCCATGGTATACATATACAACATTTTATTAATCCCCTCATATATTGATGGGCACTTGATTTGATTCCACATCTCTGCAATTGGGAATTGTGCTGTAATAAACATTTGAGTACAAGTGTCTTTTTGATAAAATGACTTTTTTTCCTCTTTCTTATATGAGGGAGAAATAAAGACTTTCTCAGACAAGCAAATGCTGAAGGAATCTGTTAGTTTATTTGTTTAACATTAAATTTCAAATGTAAAACCATTTGCCTTCTAAAATTTAGTCTTTCTTGTTTTAGTCTATCTTTCTGGCCATTTAAGATAACACCAAACATTCATACAAATTCAAGCACCAAATCATCACCTAGAACTTTGGAAATACCATACCTAATAATTAAAACATAATAAAAAATAAACATCTAATCACTGAGAAACTGATTTTAAAAAAAAAGACCATGATACAGTAAATGAGAACTTCTCTCTATATTTATATTAACACGTTCGGGTTAGTTTGATAAATATACTTCTGTCCATATTTCTCCTTCATGTGGACAAGAATATAATGAGTGTCTTTGTCAAATGCCTTGTATAAATTAAAATCCATTATTTTTACACAATCTCTTGAGCTGATATAAGTTGTAACCAAAAGGATGATGCTAGCTTCTAGATGTTTTCTCAGTGTTCACACTCTAGGTAATTAATCATCAGATTAAGAATTTTGACTGGATCATCATCAAAGTCACTAGTCTAGAGACTGGAGTATTCATTTTCTTTTTTAGATTTATGATACCACCATTCTCTACTTATGCAGAACTTGGAAATTTAAGATTCCAAAATAACACATCATCAACCCTACATTATCTTGAAACATATTATCTGCATTTCAACTTATCTTCATAAATCTCATTTTCAAGTTCTGACTTCTATAATTAAGCAGAGTAGGTGATGAAGTCTTGTGCTATTGCTCTCTTCTTTAATTTCTTTCACCTGTGCCAGCTGTGGCACAGTAGGAAATCTTTTAAACAGTAATAATGAATTATCTCTCTCAATCCAAGAAAAGCATAGGGCAGAAATTTGTCAAACTTTACATTTTTTAAAAGAAAAAAAGTTTCACATTTATACACTGTTATACACTGTTATAATATCAAAGATATTTTGATATCACTCTATCCCAATCCCTTCATTTTGCAAGTGAAGAAATAGGCCGAAGGAAGTTTAGAGACTTGTCTAATGTCTGATAGCCAGAATGGGTCAGAGCTAGGTCAAGGGTTCAGGATTTATCTCAATTCAGATACCCTCCTATTTTGCCACCATGCATTTGGATTGAAAAGAGATACTCCAACCAATACAGGCTAAAGAGTTCTGAGGACATGAATAAAAAGGAGCAATGGTTAACTTTACCTATTCATCCATCCCGTCAGGTATTCATTTTATTTTTCAATCAATGAGCACTCACTTCTGCTAGTCATAGGTTTAACCCTCTGGAATATAAAAATGAGTAAGATAGGCACTGTATTCACAAAGATGTCTATAATCAGACTTCTACTGTGGGAGATGATACACACTGCAGCTTTCTGTTATTTTAACAAAACAGTTCAAAGTCCAAGAATTAAAAAAACTAGAAACATCCATATTTAAGTATCAAATCTCCTTTATCCTTCGTTATTTTCAAAGTATATTGATTCCTTAAATTAATAAGCCTTTTCAGGCTATAAAAAGGAATGCATTTATTTTATATTTTCATTCTTTGAAATTCATTTCATATTTGCTATAATGAAATGCTGTAGGTGGTATTTTATTTTATGCTAAGCAGTTTATATCAGTCAGTCAATTGTTGTTACCTTTAGCAAATAAAATTACTTTTAAAGTGTCAATACTGCAACTTTACAAATCTTAAATAATCTACAGTTTTTACCACAAAATCATTTGGCAAATCCTCATCCTGTGAATTTTATGATTAAGTAATTTTAGATCCTAACCGTGATAGGTATTCAATTATTTTTAAATTATGTTTATGTCTTTCTTATTAATTTTTCCAGTTTCAGGGTCATGAGCTGGCAATTTGGGTGTATTAATAGATGTGATTAACTAGTTTTTGTGATAGTTGATATTTGTGGCCTAACCTCTCCAACCAACACTGTGAATAAAGAATGAGCTGCCACATTTTTGGAGAAAATACATTCCTTATTCTAACGCATAATCATATAGCTTACATGATGCATTTCTAATACAATAAGGAAAATCTGTCTCTAAGAACAAATTTCTTTAAAACAAAAATCCACCTCAAAACAGCATCATTACCTTTTTTTGAAAAATTCCCCTAAGTCTTTCAACAGAATGATTTGTAACCAACACTGAAAATGTTATGACTGTATTTTCTTAATCAAATATAATGAAAATATGTGTGTGCATATTTTGGGTGCAAAATCAATATAATAGGTATACTTTCAAAGATAAAATAATATGAATCCTTTGATATTTCAATGTAATATTCAAGAAAACAGAATAGAATATTTGAAATTAGAACTGCCCTTGGAAATCTGAGTTTAATGACCATCTTATGTTACATATATCGGAGACTAAAAATCATTATATGTTTAAGTGTGACTCAAGAAGTGGGCTCTGGGCTCTGTAGTTTAATCCACTGGTAATTATGACTCTTATGACTCTGATATAACAATTTCTTCTCAGACAGGCATATCTGTCCCAGATTCTGACTGCAAAACATTAAAGCTTATACTGAATCTACTTTAGGAAAATTTTACATCTTTCCTTTCAATGTACCTAGCTTATTAAAATAGAAAATAGGCTGTTTTCACCCAGTACATGCGCTATTATGAAATTTTTTTGCTGCTAAGCCCCAGATGACAACCCGATGACTTGTGGAAAGGATAGCAACTTCTCTCTTTTTTTGGAAAAAAAAAAAAGTCACACTCTTTATTCAGAGAACAGATAAACAATCTTGTGGTTCACCCAGAACTTTTCTCTCTACTTTGCTTAGTCTGCTATTTTTATCTAAAGATCATGTCGAATTTCTTATTCATTCTGTATCATGTGTTAAATACAGTGCCTGGCAAATAATAAGTACTTATACATGTTAAGAATTGAAAATGAATGTGCACCACTATTAATTATTTCTACTTCTTTATAACGGTGAAAGTATTTGCTAAGATTCACATAAGCAGAAGTGTTAGTAAAGCTTACCACTTAAATGGTCAAAATTACTTCCTCTTGAACACTTTTACAATCTAAGAATTTATTTCAATGAGATAAACAACATATTTTCCCCAAGGGAGTGCTGAAGAATCTGTTCAGGCCATCTACAGACATACTGGCTTGCTTGCTTTGCATTAATATGCAGTAAAGCAATCCAGTTTTAATTCCAAAGTGGTAACAACCAAAAAACTAAAGAAGAGAGGGAAAGATAAAAAGATCATTATCAAAATACAATAAAATTGACTCTTAAAATGTGTCATCTCTGCTTATATATGAATAATATAAATCACGGAAAATATAAATTTTCATTCTTTTCTTTCAAAGTGACCTAATAGGTAAGAAATGTTTGCTTCATTTGCATTTAAAAGAACCGAAAAATGGATTACTGTATGGCTGGCAGATGCCAGATAAAAAGTGCAAAAAATATGTATTGCAAAAATGTTTGAGGCATAAAAATTCAAAGGATAAAAAAGTTTATCAGAACAACAAATAAGAATACTATTAAGTGTGTCTAGTGTGCTAAATACAGTCATTCTATTTTTCTATATAACTTCTGTGCACTTGGAGTAATGCAAATAAATATATTGTGGGAAAAATTAATCATTTATCTACTGACAGGGAGGTTGGTTTTGTTTGTAATCCCCCCTAGGAATATCACTATATATCGCTGGCAGTATGTCATACTCATCTTTAATAACACATCTAAGCAAATCAAGGTTTAGCATGCGATTGTCACCAGAAACATGTTTACTTCAACCTCAGGCTTAGTTGACTAGGCAAAACCAAAAACCATGGGCTTCTAGAATAGCCAAATAATTCTATGAAAAATCGTATTCTTACTAAATCTCTAATTCAGTAAATGTCCCCCCCAAAATCTCTTCTAAACTCTTCCTTCTACCTTAAGATGTTGCATTTCTAGTAAGTACATGCATCATGTGTTTTTGAGTCAATAATTTCAAGAAATGGCAGTTTTAACTATAAATATATCATTTATAGATTATTTGCATACCAGAAAGTTGATTTATGTGTAACAGTAACATTAGTAAATGCCATTCTAATATTTTCCTAGAACTATATTTTCAAATAAAGGAATATTTTAATTTCAAATGAAACCTCTATTTATGATGTAAATATATATCATTTCCATGAATTTTCCTATTTGCTATTATTTTACATATAAAGTGATGACAAATTGATATATAAGAATCATAGAAGAGAACGAAAGTTAAGAAAAGTAATTGTTTTTTATGACTAGTAAAAAGTAGAGTGTGCTTAAGTTTAAGCTCAGATTCTAAGAATTCTATAAATACACAATAAAAATGTATTATACTAATCATCTTTTAAAATGAGAAAAATGCTTTTTAGTCAGTGTCATTATACCTAACTCACTTTCTTAACACTGGAGCAATGTATAAGAACACAGTGTAGTTCTCAAGTTCATAAACTGTTTCCCAGAACTCTTGTATTCATTGCTTTTCTCTTGCCATTGCCATATAAGAGTGTGTAAGAAAAGGCAGAGATAGTAGAAATGTTACAGCCTAGATATGGTATAAAATGGAGACTTGAAATGCAAAAGCTGTAAATGCGCAAAGCGTATCTATAGAATCTTGCAATGTGAACACTCTTCTCTGCCTATTAGGTAAAAGTGAAGTAAAACAAAACGAAAGGTAAAATTTGAAAGACCTTCCTATTTAACATTTACTGAAAATAAGTGAAAGCCTGGCTTCAAAGCTTCCAGGGATAGACCGACTCTTGTGAGGGACTAAGATAGCCAGTGACTTTAAGCGGAAGCCAGTGCTCATTCACCATTCTGAAAATCTTTGGTCCCTAAAGAATTATGCTATATCTACACTTCCTGTGCTTTATAAATGAAAGAACAAAGCCTGGATGGCAGCATATCTTTTATAGCATAGTTTACTGAATATTTTAAGCCTGCCATTGAGACTTGGTGGTCAGGAAACATGTCTTTCCAAATATTACTGCTCATTGACAATACACTTGGTCACCCAAGATCTCTGGTAGAGATGTGCAAGGAGATTAACGTTGTTTACATTAACTTTACTTTGATTCTGCAGCCCCTGAATCAAGGAGTAATTTTGACTTTCAAGTCTTATGATTTAACAAATATATTTTGTAAGGCTGTAGCTTCCACAGATGGTTATTTCTCTGATGGACCAGGTTAAACTACAATGGAAATTTTCTGGAAAGGACTCACATTTGAGATGCCATTCAGAACATTTGTGATTCATGGGAAGAGGTCAAAATATCAACATGAGCAGAAGTATGGAAAAAGTTGAGTCCATCCCTAATGGATGACTTTGAAGGGTTCAAAACTTTAGAGGAGGAAATAATTACAGAAGTGGGGGAAATAGCAAGAGAACTAGAATTAAAAGCGGAGCCTGAAGATAAGACTGAATTGCTGCAATCTCATGAAGCAACTTTAATGGATGAGGAGTTCCTTGTGGATGAGCAAGGAAAGTGGTTTCTTAAGATGGAATCTATTCCTGGTGAAGATGCTGCAAACATTGTTGAAATAACCACAGAGGATTTAGAATGTTACACAAACTTAGTTAATAAAGTAGCCGCACAGTTTAAGAGAATTGATTACAATTTTTAAAGAAGTTCTGTGGGTAAAATGCTATCAAACAGCATTGCATGCTACAAGAGAAATCTTTCATGAAAGGAAAAGTCAATTGATGGGACAAACTTTACACTAGTCTTATTTTAAGAAATTGCTACAGCCACCCCAACTTTCGGCAACCAGTCAGTCAGCAGCTGGTCAGTCAGCAGCTATCAACAATGAGGAAAGACCCCCCACCAGCAAAAACGAGGACTTGCTAAAGGCTCTGATGGTCACTAGTATTTTTTAGTAATAAGGTATTTTAGTGAAGGTATGCATATTTGTCTTAGACATATGCTATTGCACACTTAACAGACTATATTATAGTGTAAACATAACCTTTATATGCGCTGGGAAACCACAAAAATTGATGTGACTTGCTTTATTGCATTGTTTGCTTTATTGAGGCGGTCTGAACCAAACCCATTGCATCTCCAACGTATGCTTGTCTGCCTTTATGGGGAAGGTTCTGAAGAGTCTCGCCACAAATCAAATGTCTCATTTTTATTTAACAAAGTATTTTTTTAAACTTAAAACTACTAATTATAGCTCTGGGCATTTTAAATAAGAAAAAGGAATCATCCAATATCCAATATTGCCTCATTTTTAAAGGCATTGTTACTAATGTCTCTTTAATCAAAAATATTTTACTAAAATAATTTACAATTATACATTGTAAAAAAAAATTGCTTCCTAAGATCCACAAAATATGCTTTCTGTTCAAAACAAATCATCTTAAGTTTTGAAGAAAATATTTTTTACTCAAAATATGTATAAACCACACCTGGCTGCATGATATTCTTGCTTGTGTGGCTTGATACTTAGCACTATAATCAAACCATATTGCAGCATTCAGTTTCTGATGAGGCCTAAATGAGGCCCCATCAGTCTGACAATTTCCAGAGTAAAACTAAAGATGAAAAATCTCACCTTTCTTCTAAAATAAACCTCTATCCCACCAAATATTTCCAAACTAAATCATTTATGTAAGAATGATTGAATGAATCTGGGCGTTTCGTAAGAATTATTCCTGAGCCATCATCTGTTTTGGCTGGCACTAATCCTTACTAAATGAAATGTGCCCTAATAACATTACCAGTACATAATGAAAACTGAATGTGTGGTAGGTATATGAATTTTTTTTTTTTTTTTTTTTTGAGACAAAGTCTCACTTTGTTGCCCAGGCTAGAGTGCCGTGGCATCAGCCTAGCTCACAGCAACCTCAAACTCCTGGGCTCAAGCGATCCTCCTGCCTCAGCCTCCCGAGTAGCTGGGACTACGGGCATGCGCCACCACACCTGGCTAATTATATATATATATAGATATATATTTAGTTGTCTGGCTAATTTCTTTCTTTTTCTTTTTTTGGTAGAGATGGGGTCTCGCTCTTGCTCAGGCTGGTCTCGAACTCCTGACCTGGAGTAATCCTCCGGCCTTGGCCTCCCAGAGTGCTAGGATTATAGGCATGAGCCACCACACCCAGCTGGTATAGGAAACTTTTAAAAGACTGATATATAAATATACCAGCTCTTGTTTTGAAGAAATGTATAGAAAATAAATTCCTTTCACACTATTTAGTCATATTATATAAATCAACTCTCCAATTTTATCTTTAAAACAATATTTAAAAATACTTTAAAAAAGATTATTGTTTATGATCCTACACATATTAGGACATCAGATCCAAATGTTTATTTCATAAAACATTTCAACATCACATTAATTCTGGCATTCCCCCTCACTATTCAAGGAGGAGGGTGGTTTTCAACACTGCTTTCCTATCAACAAAAACAACATCTGAAAAATGTTATTTGCATAATAATTTTTAGCAAGCATTATGATTATCTTATTAGGCACTAGAAGCTTACGCATCTATAAGCAAAACGTTGTCATCTCTTTACATTAATAACATTGGAAATACGGAATTTCTGCATTGAACTGTGTTGTAAAGCCAATCTGTTATTGGGTCAGGAAACAAAAAGCAAACTAAACTGTTGTTTCTTCTGTTCTTATGTTGCACTCGTTCTCCCTATCACATAGGTACTTTCAGAGCCCAATAGTATTAACTGAAGGATTTGACTGACCAAATACACAGCTTTTAGATCTGAAAGTGAAAGGTTAATGCTATACATGCATAACCAAGAGGAGATGATGGCATCATGAAAGAAAAGGAGCCAGGAAAACACCATCTGGCTATGGTTGAATAGTACACAGGTGGCGGATTCTGAGGATTATAATATATAATAGTTAATGAGTAAGTAGAGTTTCGCCATTAAAAAAAAATAAAGAAGAATGTAAAGAAGGAAGGAAATAAAGATCTCCATGGTCAAAGAGGTCAAAAGAGACATATTTATTTTCACCCTACAATATATTTATACTCATATGTATCTGAAAATATGTTGATATGCAAAACACTTTCTATGAGATATAGTTACATAACGAAACGTCTAACTAAATTCAGTTGCCTTAAGCTGCAGCCATAGATGAAATCAAATAACTATAATCATTTATTTTTTGTTCTTTGTGACAAGAAAAACAGAAACTAAGCTTTAGTATTTGATCTTTGAACTAGTCAGGAGGTAGAAGTTGTTACTGTTTGAGAAAAGTTTTATGGACCGGAATGTTTATGATTTAAATTATGTCTCTTGAAGATATCTAAGATGAAAGAGGTTAAACTTTGGCATTAACTTTATAGGAAAGCAAACTTGAGCCCCTCAAAGACCATTGGTAGGTAACCAAGCACAAGAAAAGAGTTTTAGTACTCTTGGAAGTGTTCCACCAGAAATATTTTGTTTCCGTCTCTGTCTGTCCACTTATTCTAAAGTTGCTTTGGGAAGGTAGCATTATCACCGAATGGGGATGATCACGACTTCGGGAGTTGGCCTGATGTGAGATCCTGATTTCCTGATTGCAGCCTGGAATCGGGAGTTCTCTAAGGAAATTCTGGATCAGTAAACTGAAAAAATAAAAAGTCCTTGGATTTTCTTACATGCAAACTTGTTTTAAACTTTTTGTCTTTTAGAAACAAACAATATATAATTTTATTTTATTTTTATATTTAAGCCAATTTACCTACTGGATTCCTTAAGAATTCCTTAGATCATTGTTCTCTGAGATTTAAAACCTATTGGCCAAAGATAAGTTGCATACTTGACATTCTGTAATGAGGGTTTCAGCACTGACCCAGGTAGAACAAATTAACACTGAGAAACATTGCACAATGTTTACTTAACTCTTCCTTCATAATGAGTTCATACATACAAATACTACTAAAGCTTCTTTTTCCCTTTGTAACTGAGATTTTAAGTTACTAATTGATTAATTTGTTGATTTAACAATTATTGGAGGTCTCTTTGTGCTGAGTTAAGCCCTGGGAATACAACTATGAATAAGACAGACATTGTTCCTTGCCCTTATCGGTGCGTATACCAGGGATTTCTGGCAGGAGGTAGCACTCTGGCACAAAGATGCTTTGGAAGTCTTTGAAAGTCAGCTGTATGGGTGGACATGACTGCTAGTCTATCTGGCTGCATATTGAAAAGGCTTCTATCCACCTTAAAGATCAGGTGGATATTGAGCTCTGAGTGTGTACGTAGAGAAATCAGGTGGAGCTGTAAGGTAAATGTAAGGACAAACTGAGCTGCAATAAAGTGATCCAAATTAATTTCCAGAGCCCTATGGAAGAGGCAAGTATGCCAAGATCTCCAGGGGGGCAGGGGGCGGGTATCCTTGTATACGCTAGTGAACTCTTGCTTTGGATTTATCTGTGCATGCACTGGAAGGAACAGGAAGAAATGGCTGGGCTTCCCATTACAACCAAGATTCAGAGGATCTCTATTGAGTATAGCCATATTTCTCGTCCTTACATTCATGTAGTCCATTTTAATACACGACCATAACTGTTATATTTGAGATTTGTCCCATCGTTTTCCCTGGCAGAAAACAAAAGGGCGAACAAGGCGAACTTTACCCTTTCACTTGTCTGTAGGAAATCAGTATGTTATGCACCAAATAATGTCAGTACTAATTATTGGGGCTAACATTTATTGTGAGCTTTAAGTATGCCAGGTGCAGTGATATACAACTTTACTGCGTTTTTCTCTTTAATTCTCAGTACTATGCCTATTAAAACATACTGTTTTGGGTGTCATTTTCTTTTGGTGTCAAGTAACCACAAAATTGGTCATATCAGTAATTATTCTGTCTTCATGGATTGGGAGGGCTGAGATATCAATACCCTTACATCTTATACTTTTAAATAAATATATACATATTTATTTAAAAAGATTATAATATCATTAACAGTCTCAAAAATAAAATCACCATAACATAGTTATATTGTAATTTAGTCTTTATACACGTTTACATTAGATAAAATTGTAAATAGAATATACACACAGACAATTCTGTAAGCTTTTGACAATTTGATGTCAAAATATGATAAAGCTCTAGAAAACAGGAGAATCATTATACTAATCAAGAGTAATTAATTTAATATAATGCCATTTCCCTCAGAGCTTGGAGAACAGCAAAGCACCAAATAATATTTAGTACACCAACAGAGTTTGGATAGCCTCACAGGCTTATATAATGGGATTTTGCGTTAAGTAGGTTCACCCTCATATGAACTCTTACTGGATTTTTTTCCCTATCCCTCTACGACATTTAATATTTGCTATCTTTTTCTGTAGTCATTTGTATGTATGCTATCTCGCTAACTAGATTATAAATGTTGAGCTCAGGGAGTATTTCTTATATCACTTATCTCATAAAAATTAAGAATTTAATAAATATTTGCTAAAAGGATGAATATATGAATGTTAAAAGGAGAAAAACAAGTGCAATACAGTATAAGAGACTTATAAATGTATAGAATAAAATGAATTTGTCTTTTCTGCTTTCATGAAAATCTAGGAAATATTAAATAAGTGGTATATCCTACAGAAGTAAAAACGTCTTGAACTTCTTAATAACAGAGAATGTTCAAGTTCAAACCAGTGTCCATGTACTCTCTCTTTTTTCCTTACCATCCAAAGCAACAGCAAGAGTGTCAACAAATAATGAACACCAATATTACTCTAAACAATGAAACTAAATTTACTGAAAAAATCTAAATGTACTGCTGGGCTACATTAAAATGGTTTATATATATATATGTGTGTGTGTGTGTGTGTGTGTGTGTGTGTGTGTGTATATATATATATATAAATTTGTCTAACCTGCAATCACCATCCTTTGGGACAGATAAGTGATGCAGATATTTGAAAGATTACTGAGTAAAATCACCTCCTAATACTGAATAATAAACATTCATTTTTAATGGAAAATTAATGCTATGCAGACAAGATGGATTTTTTCTTTGTTCAAGTGACATCCCAGTTAAAATCAACTTGTGCAAGTAGATATCTAACTGCTTCTTGAAAAACTCTTTTCTCTGTGGAAGAATCTAACCCAGTTACATCAATCAAGAATGCCATGTTGTCCCTATTTTTCTCCTCCAATTTCTGAATTTTAAGTCCTAATTTTGAATAATAGAAATAAAATATTTGCAACAAACTATCAAACAGTTTAGAAATACATGGGGGGGGGGCACAAAACACAAGATGGTTTTGTTTTCTGGTCTCCAACTCTACAAAATTCATCTGAAAAGAGTTGAAAACAGTGAGCAAAAGATTTAAAAGCTTAGGAGAGTAAAATATAAAAATCTTGAAATCTCAAGTCATTCTCCAAATTCTGAAGTAGCTAAGGATGCCTGATCTTTGTCCCTGAAGGTGCGACATAAATCCATTAATATGAACTTAGAAGCCACGCTGCAGCACTAAATGTTTTTCACAGTGACAGGACACACTAACGGACTTCTTTGTGAAATTCTTTAAGGATGGGAGGAAGCCTGGTTTTGTTGACTATAAAAGAAACAAACTGTGTATATTTGAGCTGATGCTGACCGGGATAACTTAATTCTCTTTATCTTGTTCTACATGAGAATGTGTGTGAAGGCAAGATCTTGAAGATTACTTTGAAAGATGATGCTTTGCTCACACTCATTACTCAACTGGTGCACCTCCTTCACCGACTCAGCGCAGCTGCAAAGTTTCTTCAATGCTACGTTATTGTTCCACATGTACAATAAGGAAGATAGAAAATACTGAGAGATTTCCGTTTTTAGAATGTAATAATGAATAATTTGCCCTTGGCTAAACTTACTCCTTTTGAATAGAAAAGCTTCACCTGAAAGCGGAATGAAGCTTTGAAAACTGCGTATGGGACTGCCTACATTGGATACAGTGTATTAACCTTGGACTACGTTTCCATTCAACAAGGAATAAGAAGACAAAATTGCTTCTCATTTCCTTGTCATTTAAGCTCCTTATTAAGACTTCATATTAGGGGTGGGGAATCTTTTCATGTTGGAAGGTCGCATTAATTTAGCTGTAATCAAATAAGGCACATTCAAGGAACTTCAATTAGATATACTTAAAAACGTAAATTATTGTGTAAAAATGTAATTAGTATGTACTTAATAACTTCAAAAATGAAAACTATTTGTTAATTTTAAAGTTGCCTTGGTGATATCAACTAGGTGAGGCTGAAATGCTAATTTAAGTGTGATGTCATGATTCTCAAAGTCAGTGAACCTCTCATTGTGTTCTCCAATTAATAGGTCTGTAACAGCTGCATATTCTTCAAATGATGCACATATATCATCCTGCTCATCAATGACCTTTACTAACTGGGGAAAATATTCATCTGGAATTTCCTTTTGAAGAAATGTTTTGAAAACAGATGGCTTTTTTTTTAAATGCTTGGATTTTCTGCCACATATCATATACAGACTTAGTTTTACCTTGCAAAGAAATATTCAAGTCATTTTGATTTGACATGATATCACACAGAAATGTTGCATTGCTACAGAAGTCTTCTTTCAATAATTCCCATTGATGATTCTGTTCTTGATAAAATTCACCTATCTGTTCTCACAGAGATAAAATTTTGGCTAACACCTGTCCCTGTGATAGCCAACACGCTTTAGAATGATTGGGCAAATCCACACCGAATACCTCATCCTTCAACTTTAGCATGTTAAGAAACTGATGATGCCAGGATACATTTGCACTAATATAGTTAACAATATTTATAACTTGCTGCAAAGTGTCACTTAAAATAGTAGCTTTAGAACAGAGATTTTGCTGATGCAAGATACAATTAAAAGAAATGAGAGCATCTGAACCTATCAATACTTTTTTTTATTTGTTCAATAAACCCTTCATGTTTTCCTGTCATGGAAGGTGCACTGTTTCTGCATACACTTACTAAATTTATTAAATTCAATACAACTTCACAACTTATCAAAGTCTATTCCCCATGTTCTGTTCACAAGAGTGGCCAAAGCAGGTAAGTCTTCATAGCAAAGAAAAGCTTCTGTTATGACCTGAGTGAAGTGTAGAACCTGCACTGAGTCGGTAGTATCAGTTGATTCCTCCAAAGCAATTGAATAATATATATTTTCCTTTGAAGTATCACATGCAGTTGTTATATTAAGTCAAACACTAATTCATGCTGCTGTTCAGTTATGGTTCTCCTTGAAAGAGGCAGTTAGTTGTTTGTACTTTGAAACATTATTAGGGTCTAAGCATCCTACAACTTCAACAATGTATTCTTTCACAATTTCTACATCATTGAATGGCTTCCATTTTCCAGAGTTTATAAGCTACTTTATAATTTGCTTCAGTGACATTATTTCCTGGTCTTATTGCTGCTTGAAAGAATTGTCTTTGTTTTCGCCTTTCATCTTTTAATTGCTGCAATATAATCTTTCACACCTCTCCCTCTAATTTAAAATATTTGTGGTCTTTATGAGTATTATAACGCTGATGAGCATTGAATTTTTTTTAACGTTGATATTGCAGTATCACAAAGCAAGCAAATCATCTTATCTTTAGCAGAAACAAGATAATACTACAATTCCCAGTCCTCATTAAAAAATCTGTTTTCTTCCTTTAGCGTTCTCTTGGTCTTCTTTGACATGATGGGCTATTTAGGCAGACAGAATTTAAAAAATTCTGTGGAGCCATGCAACTATTCACAAATTCTACTTCAAACAGAAACACAGTGCATCTTTGCCAAAAAAAAAAAAAGAAAAGAAAAGAAAAGAAAAGGCTGACAACAGACTGGCACACTAAGTCCTCATAAACTCTCTCCAACCAGCCTCGTGGTAGTGGTGCCAGTAGGCCGGGGAGTTAGAACTAAATCATGAGTGTAGCAGCCGTCAATTCAGTCCTTACGGCTTACTAATGTTCTAATTGTGCCAATCTGGGAGGATTATTTCACTGAAATTTATTTTATTCTTTGGTATTTTAAACGTGTTCATTTTAAAAATAAAAATATAAAAGATGGACAAAAATGTATTACTAAAAATGAAAATATTTGCTCTGTAAAATTTGGATTTAGTCGAAAGGCTGCACTTAAAGACCTGGAAGGCCACATGTGGCCATAAGGCCCAAGGTTCCCCACCCCTGCTTTAAACATAGATTAACTTGCTGGAGATTAGCATAAATGTCTTTTAAGGAGAATTTAAAATTTTTATTTTATTTTTTTCATTTTGTATAAATGTGCACACCCAAGATATTTTAAATATGAAAGGAAAATTCCCTCTTGATGGATGTTGAAGTAACATTGCTTTTACATGGAAAAAAATGCAGCAATAAAAGTGGCACTGAATAAAGTTCATGAACATCTTTTGAAGGGATTAATTGAATTCAACAATGTTTACTTTTTACCTCTGTATTTAATAACTTACGATTAAGTTTTTTCTCAAAGCACGGCTTATAGACCGCCAGCATTGGAATTAGTTTATTGCCTGTGAAAACTATAAATTCCCAGCCTTCTCATTCCCCTGTTCCCTATTGGTTTTGTCAACATAAAAACCAATGAATCATAATTGTGTGACCAGGATCTTGGAATATGAATTTTACAAGATTTTTCTAGTAGATATGATGCACATTGATATAGTCAGCCTGTAATAATAATCAAGAAAAATCGGGTTTTGATAATTTTCAAAGTGCTCAAAACAGAGAATACACATCCTGCCAAAACATAATTTTAACATGAGGGGAAAGCACTAAACATTACAAAGTCATCTTCTGGAAGTTGTCTGAAAATTAAATGAGTTGAGAGCAAGAAGCAAAAAACATCAGAATTTTAACGTATTAGATACATAGGAGAATGAGTTAAGGGCATGTTGGTAAGAAAACACTGTATAGTTATAGAGGCAATTTCAGTGTAACACGTGGTTCCGGGCCCCAATAAAGATACTTTCCGCTATTTTAAATGTCTTTAAGGCAAGAATTTTCTCTAACTAAAAGTTGGAAAGCATTTTTTTGTACCCATAATAACAACTGACCCATGTAAGTCCTCAGTAAATGCTTACTGATTACTGACAGAAAATGACATTTTCATTTATTCTAGGTAGATGTGGTCTTTGCTTTTAACTTTATTTAAATCTCTATACCAAAACTCTATGATTTAGAATAATTCATTTAACATCTTAATTTCCTAATCTATAAAATAAATGTTATACTAAATCAGTGTTTCCCCAAATTCAACCTACCTACATATATTGTGCTGTATCTGCATGCCACCTATATTATTATTATTTTCTCAAAATAACATCCTAAAAGTATCAGTTATATTTTTCTAAAATGCAGTATAATTAATGTATATTTATTAAAGTTTTTTAAATGCTCATTCTTAAATATCTCAAATATCTTAAATATCATGTTTTATTAAACTTTAACTTTACGACCATGTTTATGAAAAAATACTTTGGAGTTAATGTTTATTTTCATGAATTATCTTTCTCTCGGTACATCTAGTTTCTTGACACTTAAAATTTTACCATAATTTTGCACTTAATAAAGTCCAGTTATTTTCCAATCGCAAAATAAAATGTTATTATTTTTATGGACACACCTTTGAATTCTGCCTGAAACAAATGTTTGAAAAATCAGTTGAATGATTGTAAACACAATTAACAACAGCAACAACAATAATAAGAAAAACAAGTCTGCATCAGAAAGATTTTGAGAAAAGAAAATGATTTGAAATATATAAAACCAATGTTAAGTAGAAAAACCTTAGAAGGGTTATGGAATTCTCTGAGTACCACTGTAACTTAATTGACAGCAACTTTAATTAGATTTTTCTACATGTACAAATCAGCTTGTCAGGCAAAGTCCCCAAACCCTCTCGGTGTGCATTAGAGGGGCTGGTGTCTTTTCATATGGAAAAAAAGAGAAGCTCATTCTCTGTAGCTTCTGTATTTAAACGCTAGCCTTTACTCATACATACAGATGTGATGCCATATCGATTTTTTTTAAAGTTTTCTGCTATTTCAAATTTGCTTTCAAAAATAATGGAAAGTATGAAAGGAATTGAATAAATTTTGAATGTTTGAAGCAATGTCATAAAACTTACATTGAACCCGATTTTTACTACTTTTTTTTTTTTACTATTTTTCAGTGTTAATGAAATGGAGGTATGATATACATATTTAAAAACATAGAAGATATCATATTTTGTTAAAACTGAACTAAAGGCTAATGAGTAGGATGCTACCCTTAATTATTTCATTTTTGCCAAGTTAATTTAATTTATGACTTTTTTGGACACATATCCTATGGTTAACACTAAGGAAAGTCTCTCAATCCCATATTCATGAAGAAGTAACAGTGTGACGGGAGATACTACAGCATTTGAAGTTACATGAAATAAAGCTAACCTAGACTAAATCAGCCACAGACTGCTATAAAAGCACTAACATTCTGTGACAGGATCAATGACATGTAGGGTAGGAAATCTAGTTATTCGAAGGTTAAAAATTCACAGTTGAGAAGGGCCCCTCTATTTCCTCAGTTCCTATTCCTTTTTTTTTTCCTTGAATTTAAGAGGAATGGGGGTGATAGAAGTCTCAGAGCAGGCTTCTTTAATAAAAATTAGAACTTTAAATTACTATCTAATTAATTAATATTTCTCTCCCTATACCTCTCTTTTATGGGTAGGAAATCAGAAGTGCTTTTAGCTCTAGATAAATAAAGCATTTGACTGTGGAAACATATCTAATTTCTTCCTGATTTTAAATTATAAACTAAAATAAATACATATCTCATTCATATTATAATGTTTAATTCTTCTCTATAGAAGTAATCAATAGGTTGTATTTGAGAAAGAATTTATAAAACAATTCTGTAGTTTTCATTCACTCACTACATTCTTATACAGCATATACATATCATAAGCCAGGCACTGCTCTACACACAAGGTGAGTATAATGTCAGGGTTCTTGCCCTCAAGGAGCTTAAACGCCAGTGGAAGAGAAAGATAAACATTCTATATAGATACATATATTTATGTTTATAAATATAAACATATAAGTAATTATATGTTTACAAATATATATTATATATAACATTGTTAATATATACATATAGTTAATACTTACATAGTATAATTAATATTCAATAAATAATGCACAGACATTTCAGATAATGATAAATGAAGTTACGGTAGTCTGGAAGGTTTCCCTGGGCAGGAGAGAATTGAATGAGGAGTAAGAAACAACCATGTTTTGATTACCTGGGGGAAGAAGACGATTATAGGGAGGAAGAAATTGACATGAAAGGTGGGAAAGAGCTTGGCATGTTCAAGGAAAGGAAAGTGGACCAGAAGGCTGAAGTGTGGTTGATGTGATAAAGGATACAAGAGAAAGTCACAAATTGTCAACTGGGCTAATATTGGGCCTCATAAGTCAGGGTAACTCAGTTATGATTTAGTCTTTCCTTCATTAATTAATTTAAAAATAAAATTTTAAGTCTACCATGTTTTGGACAACAAGGACACAAAGATGCATTAGGATTTCTCCCTTTTCAGGTAGGAGGTATACATGAGCCACCCAACCTACTAGTTGCTGTGGCCATTTCTGACAGAGAACTTACATCAGCTTAGTTAGCATCCATGTAAACTATAATCTGCTGGGTTTTTGAAAGCTAAACTATTTTAATGTTTTTGGGATACTGCCTCACATCTGACTGCTGAAATGTTCTGTCTTTAATACCCACCCATTTAATCATGATTACATTTTACAATAAAATTCATCTTGAATTAATCGCTCATTATATTGCTATAAATTAGACATTAAAATTGCTCTGCTAATGACAGTATCACCAGTAAGCTGTGATTACTGTAAGTAGGACATAATCTAATGTTTTTAATCTGTCAGATGAAAAATTTACCCCTATCCATACAAAGGCAGAGAGATAAAGGGGGAGATGGGAGAGAGAGAAAAAAACACACATATTGCTCTCACACTCATATGAAATTTAAAAATAATTTATTTCCTTCAGGGTCTACAGAAAATTGTATATACCTATCATCCTAACATATAATTTAGATGTCATAGACAGTGACCTAGAAAGCAGTATAATAATTTGGAATCTATAGTTTACATTTCCACATTTGCCAAAGGGAGATTTTGACACAACCAATATAAAAAAGAAAGATATTTTAGCTATATTACTCTTTATAAATGCTAAGATGTACCTGACAACCTATTTTTGACAGTTTCTTTAGAAGTTAGTTCATAAAACTAGTAAGGTGTTTCACCAGACTTCATCGTAAAATACAATTCTAAAAAAAAAACCACACACACATGCACATTACATAAAATGTAGCTTTCCTCTCTCTTTCATCTACACGTCAAACACAATTTATTGAAAGACAAAATACAAACTACTATTAAGATAGCATATTTTAGAAACTAGTCACAAATTATATCAACAGATTGCCTTTGAAGCTTTAAAAGAGAAAGAATACCCTAGTTGTTTCTATTTTAATCTGCCACTAATCTATTTAACTAGAATTTTGAATTGGCAGAAGAATCAAATCTTTAGAGCATAAGTATTTTGTGACTGATAAATTTATAGTCGTAGAAGCAAAACAACCAAATTCTCTAATAGCTTCACTTGGCAGGGAACCAATTCCCATAAAGTTTAATATGCTTTAGGCTTGTTATGGTGTTGGTGTTTAAGAGTAAGAAGGGGTATTATGTTCTTCAAATAATTTTACCCTACGAAAATCCTGTGTACCTAGGCCCCATGATTCAAAAATTAACAGTGATAGCTCTGTTGAAAGAAGTAGTAGAGAGACAAGATTGCAGACTGTTTTAATATATTCAAAATGTATGGAGTAATAGAAATGCATTGGTCTAGGAAACAATTGACTTGTGTTCTGCACATAAAAAAAAAATACATTTCGCTATTATCTGCCTATCACCTGTACCAAAATCTTTTGATCTAAACCCAAGCCTTCTTAACCAACTGCAGGAATAAGGCCTAGAATCTGGTATACTCTGATTTTTAAGAATCATAATCCTATAGTTTGCAGTTTCCTGATCTGCTAAGTGATTTTAGTGATTAACATTTTACAGCTTATATATTTTTGTATGATACACTATTCTAAACACATCCGAGTAGCTCCTGCACATATCAAGGAAGACATCTAGGTGTATAGATGGAGCATCAACAAACAGGATAATAGCAAACCTAGTAAGACAGAGACCCTGGAATGCAGATCACGAGGTTTTGAAAGTTCCATTGAGTAATAAAGGGTTAGGAACTCATTTTATTGAGAGCCTTTTACCAGCACATCAACTAATGTTCTTCTCTAAACATGGGACATTTAAAAAATAATGCAAATGAACTCTTCTCCATATGCAGGGTTTCAGAGTCACTTGCTCGATTCCCATTTTTGACTGATAGGAGTACATGAGCTAAATTAGCATCAACACTCCATTTTTTTATTTTTTATTTTTATTTATTTTTTTTGAGACAGAGTCTCCCTTTGTTGCCCTGGCTAGAGTGCCATGGCATCAGCCTAGCTCACAGCAACATCAAACTCCTGGGCTCAAGTGATCCTCCTGCCTCAGCCTCCCAAGTAGCTGGGACTACAGGCATGTGCCACCATGCCCAGCTAATTTTTTCTAAATATTTTTACTTGTCCAGCTAATTTCTTTCTATTTTTAGAAGAGACGGGGTCTCACTCTTGCTCAGGCTGGTCTTGAACTCCTGAACTTGAGCAATCCTCCCGCCTCAGCCTCCCAGAGTGCTAGGATTACAGGCGTGAGCCACTGCACCTGGCCCATTTTTTTATGTATGGGATTGCGCTGTCTTCTTTGCTTAGAATTTTGACATCACCACTGGATGTGCCAGCAGAGCACACTAGTCTTGGTGGCATTTGACATATTTCACTCCAGCTTTCTTCAATGACTCTAGTGAATAAAGATTTCCTAATTGCAGATAAGGGGAATCAATAGCATTTTTCTTCAATGACTTAGTGCTAATAAACTGCTCAGCTACCACTTAGGCTAGCTATTACTCTGAAGAATTATAAGAGATGATGGGCTAAACCTTTGGAACTCAATATCCAATCTCTTCTTAATAAAAAAATTTAACTATGACTTTTTAATCATAAATGGAATTATTTACATGATGCATTTACTATTTAAGAAAAATGTAGTATTAGTATTCTTACATTTCTTAAAATGTAATAAAAAATCATTTGCATTGTTTCTCTAAGACATCAATAAATATCTGCTAGAACACTGAGGAAAGACAAGTTAACATGATGTACATCAAAGGTATTGAGGTTTAATTTATTAAAAACAGAAATTATAGGTTTAATTTTAAAAAATTAACAGTTTTAATTATAGTTTTAATTTAAAAAAAACAGAATTTCTACATGTTGGCATGATATGGTAATATAAAATATTCCAGACACTTTGTGAGTTAGTTTGTCAAAATGAGGAAGACATAAAGGATTTCTAACACCATTTGGTTCTTAAACTTACCTTTATTTTTAAAAGTACATATTTATTCAGTCTACTGGTACCCACTGGGAACTTATTTCTCAGGCATGAGGCAAGGCAATGAAGACACAAAAGTAAATTATTACCTTTAAATAGACCCCAAAAAAGAGGGAGAGGCTGATATGTAAGCAGGTATATTAAATGCAATATGTAAATGGCTCAGGGTTTATATGAGGTGGTGTGAGATGACAGAAAAAGAAGCAACTGTTTGGTGAGTGAGAGCATATCAGAGAGGCAACAAGTAAGGCCATCTATTTCTGTATCAACAATTCAAGTGATGATGGACTATAACATCTGACTGAAGTTCTGACAACACTTTCTTACAATATTCCATTCCTCATCCCTAGCCCCTCAACACAAGTGATAGACTGATCTTTACATTTATTCTCCACTTTTGAAAGCAATGCACGATTAGTGAAGTCTGGAATTAAATTTTTAAATTTTCTTACCTTAAAAAAATAAATTAACATTCTGATAATATTTGTTTTTTCCATAGGGTGTCATGTTAGTTTCACTGTGTATATTACATATTTTCAAACAAGAGTATTTTTGCCTTGCCAGTTTTCAATAATCAAACTTTAAAAGCCATATGTTTTATTGCTCGAATATCATTTACTCAGTCATTCAATTTATTCAGAAAAACATACGGCATCCTCTTTTTGTCCTGTATATCAAATAGGTCAGAGAGCGAAAGTGTGGGCTAGCAGAATCACAACATATTTCATCTAGACACAATTTTATATATCACTTTTGCCTAAAAGGAGTATGGTAGCAAGGATCAGATATGTATGGCTAAAGGCAAGATTTCACACATGTATTTATAGATCAGGCAAGTTAAAGCTAAAGGTGCTTGACAACTAGAAGAATATAATTAAATTTCACATTTTTCCATCATGTTTCCTTTCATACATTTCTCTTTATCTAACTCTATTCCATTTTGATTAATAATACATAGTAAACAAACCTAGTATTTTATTATTTCAATAACCTAATTCAAAACATCCATTTGTTAGACATCACCTCTAAGCATCATCTGATGAATTAAAGTTTACGACAGGGTTTCTTTCACACTAGACAAAGAAAAGTGACTCTATAAATATCATGACAGCAAAAGGAGAAGTTTTTGAAAATAAATAGTTGGAGCCCTAGGGTGCTGTGGAAAGAATTTCAGAGATGACACGGAACAGGGACCAATCTAACCCGTCAGAGAACCACATCTCTCACTCCATATTTAAGAAAGCATCTTTTATAGATTTTATGCCTTTAGCTTCTATATTGATTTAATATAAAGAAAAGTTTCTGTTAATTTAGTGAAATGTTTGAAAAATCACTGGGTAAGGAATTCATTAATAAAGAGAACATGAAAGAAAAATTAATCGGGGTGTATGAAATAAAGTTGAGGGATCCAGAAGGGAAGACATACTAGTTAGACAATAAAACAATCTGTTGAAAGTGGAAGAAATAAGAATATTGTTAAAAACTGCTGCATTAATGTTTGTTGATACAAGACGAGATAAGAATTCTTAGTTTCTCCAGGTAATACATTACATTCTAATTAGTCTGTGATGTTCCAGTCACTGCTGAATTTGTATCTCGTTCCATGCTAAATAACAATGTAACCCATTCATATCAGATGGAAAAGCCCAGACCTATTTCTATGTATCAATGGACACTGTATCCTTCCTAACACCTGTAAGTATATAAAAAAGGTAATAATGTGTGTTTTATGTAGTTCTTATCTGTAGTAGCATTTTATTGCTACAAATGTGCTTCTGCTTGTGATTGTAAAGTCCAGTGGGGAAATGTCAAAAGAAATCAAGGCCTTGACACATGATCTGCATGAGTTATCCTTCCATAAAGGATGTCTGTTTTGAGGAAATTTTGTTATTATTCCAGATGGCAGTACTGTCATCTTGGCCACACCACATGTAGCACATTCAGGAATTATTCACTGTGTCTGGTGGCCTGGAAATGATTCTGCTATTGAATAGACTATAACGAAGTGTCAGCATATGCCAAGCTATTCAGCACTGTCCTCCAAAAGAACTTCTTTTCCCATGGGAAGTGACTAAGACGTTTTGGTCAACAATTCAAATTTCTTTCATCAGACTGTTAAAAAGGAAGACCTTCAATGTGTTGATCTTTTGCTTGGCTCAGAGTGAACCTAGGTTCATGTCAAATGCAGCTATGACTACGTTATAAAACACTAGTAGCCTGGTACTATAATTGAATTTAAATAATTTGTGGATAGAAACATTATGCAACTGATCAAGGTTATTTCTTGTAATAATGAGAAGAATCTTGAGGCTCATGTAGACTATTTCTATTTAGGAAAAAGTAAGCAGTATTTACTGGTCTTAGTATTAACCATCTTACATGTGTTTTTTCATTATTTGAACTGAAATGCTGAGACTTTTGCTAAGCCTATGAAGTTGAAAGGAGATGAGTCCTTCTTCCTATACTTGAGGTCACAAATCTTTGTTGTTTAACATCAAAAATGCAATGATCTTAGGGTGCCGTAAGTATGTTGACTGATTTCAATGATCTTTCTTCCATGGTGACCTAACAATAGCAAAACCATTAGAAATATCCACTCCAATGTCCTTTGACATTGGATTTTCAGCAATACTTCTCAACACATCATCAGAAACATAAAATGAAGACATAATTTTCATAGCACAGTTAAAATGATGAAAATGAAGACACCTACTTACATATACACCTACTCTATTGGTTAAAAGCTGAAGTGGAATTTGGAATAAGGGCTGTAGGGTATTTGAAGAGCAGGAGAGCAGGCTGCTGTGATTTAATCCTGATTGGCAAAAATTTCCTTTGTCATTTATCGAGGTTCAGTTTTGTCATTTCAGTTGCCTGAATTTATAAACTAGGGGAAAAGATTAGGGATTTTCACGGCCTTCTGAAGGAGATAGACATACAAAACGATTACAATGAAACAGCATAGGGACCGTGCTGGAAGGTGTAGTGAGAAGGCACAAAGAGAAGAGCACAAGATTATATTGAAAGATGGAGCTTAAGATGTCATTATCTCACCAAGGACAAAGGATGAATGTGGAGGAGAAATGTAGAAGTAGACACGGTGGCAGAAGGAAGTGTAAAAAAAATAAAGCCTAATCAAAAGACAAATGAAATAAAATAAATAAATAAACAAATAAAAAAATTTAAAAAAAAGACAAATGAAAATTCAACCATTTTTCATAAGACAGGAAAACTCTAAGGTTCTTCATAACACATAATTCCAGGGTAGATTCTAAGATTTGCTATTTTAAGCTCAAAGCCTTAAAAAGTTATCTAGCGTTAATCAGTTGATAGATTAAATGGGTAAGTTTTGACATAAGATCCAGCAGAAGATAATTACTGGTAAATAACGAATGGAGATTTCTCAAAGTTGTCGTGCATTTATCAATCTGTCTCAAGTGCCAGTAGTCTGCAGCTGTCAATGATTTTCTACCAAAGCAGTATTTAGAGCACTGAGCTTTCAAGATTTAAAAGAAAATGAATCAAGGGTTTATTTACTTGCAGTTACTATCTAAATAATTACATTTTAGGATAACTAAAACTGCATTAGAACATTTAGTTATAAAAAATGTACCCACGACAACTTACATTTATGCTGATTACAGTGTTTTCTAGCAGACGGTTTATCAAACTGCAAAATACCAGAAAACTGTCACTTTCCATTTGACAATGGCAATAGGAGAACATTCTGGGGGTTATAATTGGTGATGGCACAAGAAGCTCAGAGAATATTAAAATGCTTAACAAAATAGGGTTACATGCCACATTTTTACTTTAGATTTCCAAAGTAAAACATAGGGGGGAGCATAGGAACATGCTGACTAATATAAATTTAAAAACCAGAACACAACTATTAGAGGCCAGATATAAAGACTAATTTTCACTTTGTAAAAAACAACAACGAAACCTGATTATGTCCAAGTGAATGCCAGAATAAATTTATGTCACAAAATCAGAATTGTTATTATATGAAATTTTTTATATAACTCTTACCCATCCCAATATTTAATATTGACAACAACTTCCAGGTACTGTATAAGGTTCAGGGGAAATAGCAGTCACGATAGGGAGAAATAGGAATGAAACGAAGGCCTTACTCTCATGGAGATTTCATACTCGTTGATAGAATGAATGAATAAATAAAAGAATAGATAAATTAATCACTTTTCTACCCACTTTCAAGCCCTACCTTAGTCTTTAACTGCCATTTTCAGAAGTTAACATTTCATAGATAAATTTTAAGAGAAAAGGTAAAAAAGGCTGACAGTTTATAGCTGATCTCCCAGGTTTTGCACACTCTTACTCTCTTGATAGGCAATGTTTACTTTGAAATGCCATCAAATCTATCATTGTAATAGCAAAAACTCTGCCTTTTTCCTGGCTTCCAAGAGCTTTCACAAATCATAGTCTAACAACTACAATCCAAGCTCTGAGTACAAAGTAGGAAATAAAGTTAAATCACTTTTAGAATTCTACACATAGACCGATGTTCTGAGTAAGCAATGCATTGTAAAAATTGATGTTAACAAAAAGAAAGTGGACCAGTGCTGCACCCTAGCAAAATTGTTTGGTGGACACAATGTTCATTTGTCACCTCTCACCTTCTCTTCAACTCTATATAGTTGTAGAGTGTAAATTATAATTACAATGTTGAGTTTTGCCACTTGTAAAGTCTATAATCTTAGATAAAAAAATTTAACTTCTCTCCACCTTAGTTCTGGAATAAAAAATGTCATCTCTTTGGTTTGTTATAAGAATTACATGAGATGATATTTTCGAAATACTTAATATGATCATTACATTTTTCATCTTGCCAGTGGTTCTCAAATTGAGGCGGTTTTGCCCTCAGGGGATTTTTGCCAATATAGGAGATATTTCTGATAGTCATTAATAAAGGGGTGCTAATGGCATATACTGGGTAGAAGCCAGAAATACTATTTCCTAAGCAAGAGGCATTAGCAAAGATGTTATAATATACAGAACAGATCCCCGCAATGAAGAATTTTCTGTCAGCGGTATCAAGACCGAGAAACTGATCTAGGCAGGCATGTTGCTGCTATCTACAGAAATTTCTTTTCTGGATATCTGATCTTTTCTTTCTCATTGTTCCTCATGAAGCCCTTTATTCCCTTTGTAAAGATATCAGCTCTCCAATTAATGTGTCATTCAATCTTACTTGTACGTGGGATCTCCTAGTATTGTTTGAATTTTTACAAGGTGAACTTGGAAACGTAATCAAAAGAAATGAATCTCATGTTATAATTTTCAGTTCTAGAAGAGGACTAGGAAGAAGGGGGGTTTCATTTTGGTGATTTTTGGTGGTTGTTGTTAATTCTTTAAAATAACAGAATACAGGCATACCTCGGAGACACTACAGGTTTGTCTAGACCACATCAATAAAGTGAATACCACACAAAGGAAGTCATAAGAAGTTTTGGGTGTCCCAATGCATATAAAACTTATGTTTACAGTATAGTGAAGTCTATTACCTATGCAATAGCTTTATGTCTAAAAAGCTACATACTTTATTTAAAATACTTTATTCCTAAAAAATGCTAACTATCTTTTGATTAATCGGCATATCTGTTTCCCTGTGTGTTTTAGCATATGGACATTCAGAATAAAGTCTACGTCTCCAACTTTCCTTGTTGTTAGGGATGATGAGGTGAAGTCACATGACGAGAAAAGACAGAACCAAAGAATCCAGGTCCTTGACACCGTGGAGCCTTCACACCACCTCAGATCTGCCCACTTCTGGTCCTATATGCTGTTTAAGCCACTGTCAATATTTTATGTGTGAAAAGGATAGGAGTTGTATGTACTCAAACCTAACATTAAATGATTCAATAACATGCTACAATTGAAATGTATCCATTTAATGACAGCTTTTATGAGTCCGGATAGGCTCTGGCAAAAAAAAAAAAAAAAAAAAAAAAAAAAAAAAAAAAAAAAAAAAAAAAAAAAAAAAAAAAAAGTCACAGCTAAAAGTGGATAAACAAGGCTTGAGCCATGGTCTATGATTCTAAAGTCTGTGCTCTATATCAATATCACAGATTTGCCCTTACTCCTAAGAAGCTCACGTTCTGGCAGAGGAGAACAAGCACACACATTCTAATAAAATGTAAACACTGGCATAATACAGTATAAAATATTTACAGTAGAACAGAGAATGGCTGATTCTTCTTGATGGGTTCATAGTGGGAAGGCATAAGTTCACAAAATAAGTAACAATGAAGATGAAACTTTAAGGAAGTGTAAATTCACAAGGCACAGAATGAGAGAATGAAAATTCTGAGCAGAAGGAAGAACATGTGGAGAGAGGCAAAGAGGTGTGAAATAACATGGCTCTTCGGAATATTTCAGTGTGGTTGCAACAAAAAGTTCTCTATGAGGAGCTAAGGAGAAATGGTGCAAAAATCCCAGCAGGGGACTCTCAAGGAGGGAATGGCTGATGGAATCTGTGGCCAGGGAGAGTTTAGCAAGCATGAGGACTGAGGAAAGGTCATTGCATTTGATGAGGAAATCCTATCAAGGAGCTCGAGAGTATGTGTGTGGGGTGGGGACTGAAGCAGAAATGGGTGAAAGTGGAGACACTGATATTTTAAAACATTTTGGTGCATTCATTTTTAGCAATTAATTTAAATGGATAAAGATTCTTAAAATATTTCTTAATATTTTTATTAATATTGGGTATTAATAAAATACTCCCAGGGCATGATGGTGGTGGTTGTATTTTAAGGGTAGAAAACACTTCAGCCCATCTGGGGCAAAGGAGCTAGTGTGGAGGAAGACGCAGAAAGATTATTAATGGTTCATCCTCCTGGAGGAGCAGGAAGAGAAAACTGGAGACAGCACAGATGGAGAACACAGACTTCAACTGGCCAGAGCATGTATTCAGCTGAGAAAAAGAGAATTTTCTCTAGTAAATAGAAAATTTCAGGGATGAAAAGATCCTACTGATTAGTATAAGTTAAGGCAAATGAGTTGAAGACAATGACAAATGTTTTGCTACAAGTGCTCCAAGGAATTTAGAGGTTTTAAGAAATAAGTAAAAGCATGACCAAGTAGTGTTGAAGGTCCAACTAATATTGTGAATAAAAAAATATACATTAGGCAAACACTGACGGGCAATACAAATACTAATGTGGAATAGTATGACCGGAATAAAAATGTGGACTTCATTTTCACTGTTGAGATAATGAGCAAAAGGATTTTCTTTTTCCTGACATCATCCCCAGAGAGTTGTCTTCCGAGTCCAGGCTTTTCCATTCACGTGTTGCCAGCCAAAGACAGCAGCTGGAAGCTCACAAAAGACAAGGTGCTGAGTGTGTGCTTTGAATGGTGTAGGTGGAATACGAAGATACGGACACTTCCAACCTTGGGGTGGGCAGGCGGGATGGGAGTTTGCCTCTTCTGTATGGCAGGGGTAATTACTTTCTGTGTGACCCACGGTCTGTGAAAGTACTATAAAATGCTATCACACAGGCTTTTAGAGTGATTGTGGAAGACTGATGCTACAAGTGGAGTAAGAGGAGCTGGACCCACTCTAGGACAGAGAAAGGGGCTTATCTGATACTGAGGAGGGATACCTGAAGATGAGCAGTAGTGGAAATTTCAGCTGGAGACTGGAGCTGGTGCCAGGGGAAGCAGCGCTAGGGAAGGAATAGGACTTCTTGGTTTATGCAAGACTGGGAGCGTGCGTGTATGGGTATGTGTGTGTATGTAAAAGCAGTAGGAAGACACTAATGGTGTGACTTAGGGAAAAATCCTGAAGGATTATTCCACGC